>MU859188.1:0-102811 GCA_033297205.1 Pseudoneurospora amorphoporcata | reverse complement strand
TAAATACCAAATACCGTTTTCCCTATGGGGGGTGGTTTCAAAACCCACTGTTTAATTCAAAGGACAACTCAAATTTGGCCATGTTTTTTTTTTTTTTTTTTTTTTTCCAAAATTTTTTTTTTTTTTTTTTTTTTTTTTTTTTTTTTTCGGTCTGCTTCTTTTCTATCTCGCCCGCCTGGGGGTACTTGCATTCACGATGTACCGAGCAAAGAGGAATCCTTCCGTTGCGTTTTTTTTTTTTCATTTTTTTTTTTTTTTTGTTAATTTGGCTCTCAAGTTGGACCTGCCCGTTAGGGGGTGTTTGGTGAGTGCTGCTCATGCAAATGGGGATGGAGATGTCGTGGGCAATGTTCCGTGTAAATGCTTGTTCAGAGTGGAAACAGGACATGAAATCAATCATGTTTGAAGAGGCGCAAACTCTTTGTTCGCCATCACGGAAGGAAACAAGTTCGGGATGCACTATTTTTCTTCTTGCTTTTATATCGCTGGCCGGTCGATGCAGCGTCTGGACAGATTGTACATAAGAAGCACTTCAAGCTTTGTTTCAAAAAATTTTTGTTGGTGGTGGTGCACAAGTTTTTTTTTGCCCTGCGTGTCCGGTGCTTCCACTTCGTCGGAGCCGGAGCTGCGGAGGTCGGCGTGAAGATGCCCTCGAAGGGTACAGGCTCAAGTTTCAGTGGTGTTGCGGCTAAAATGCAGCTCAGTTACAGCAGGCTTTGGGTGGGAAGGAGCACCGGAATGGATAGGGTCGCGACTTCGCAGAACGGCTCAGGACACTGGCATATATCGTCATCTGAAATGGTTCAAACCAATCTGAAAGCCACATATCCTGATCTCTGAACCATGGCCAAGTTTGTTCCCGATCTTCATATCTTATCGAACCTGTTCAAGGCGGTTGTGCCGGTGAGTGTCCCTGCTGAACCTTGACGCTCGCTGCAGGGCCGGCATTGCCAGGCCGAAGCGCCACCTGCAGCACTGGCCACCTACCTCCGCCGTGACCAACCTCAATGGAGCCGGGGACGTCTGCGCACCCCCGATCTCACCGCATCAGCAGCTAATATTTCATCAACGGGCATCTTCACTGTCGTTACCTGCAGAGCTGTGGCCAAGTGGTTCCGTGGACTTTTGGGCGTCCGCCAGGTTCACGCAACCTTGGGCCAAGCCGCCCATCCGCCCGCCTGGCCCGGCAAGCAGTGCGCATCGGCGTCCAATCCACCGGACTTCCTACATATGCGGACGACGATATATCATGCATAAGCTGCAAGCAAAGCCTCCACAATATCAGTGAAGGACGGATGTCTGATGGCAAGTTTTTTTTGAAAACAAAATTCAAAAATTTGGAAGAGCCTTGAGATACAAACTCTCCCGCTTCGGACCTGCGCTCGTCTTCAACTCTTCCTTTTTCTCTCTTTTTTTTGCACCGATATTTCGAATTTGAAATCTGAAGAGCAACCTGTGAAGATGAAAAACGTCCAGCATTTGCACAACCAACAATCATTTGAACTTTATCATGTATCTCTGCTATCCCGGCATCGATCAATCACTTCCGCCTTCTCAAACTTCTTCGCACTTTTTCCAACGAGACTCCAGAATTCGACATCACCAGAAGGACTACCGCAGGCCAACTTGCCTACCTACTTTTCCTTCGACCAATCCTGCATTTCTTTCATAAAAGCTAGACATGTACCCAAAAGCGGCAAGCAACACAGCTCACTGATTCGTACCCCGCAAACCCAGACATCATCCTCGCTCGATCGCGCATCTGGCACATGTCGAGCCCCTTCCTCAATCGTTACCTCCATTCAACAACCATATGTCACTTCATACAGTCGACAGAATGTCATACTCACCCCTCTGCAAGGCTTTATTCGAGCTCAAACACGAGGGCCAGCCTCACTACAAGCGCAAGAGGCAAAGGTAAGTCGTCTTCGCATGTCTTTCTGGGAAACCCTTTGCTAACTTTATTTAGAAACGAAAAGCCAACCGGGTTGACAGCAGCACAACGGCAGATTGCAGCGCCGCCAGAGGGAGGTCAGCCCGCCTCACCCCTTTACCAGTCCTTCGACATCTCGAAATACAGTGATGATCGGCAGCCAGCAGTTCTTCAGATCATGCAGCGTCCCGAGTATGGGACTGAGTACGCCGAACTCGACAACGGGTTCTGGTATATATTGGAACAAGATGGCAGTTTCACACACATGACAGACCATGAATTCCAAGACTTCCTCAGTTGGAAGAAGGATCAAGAGGATGAGAATGGGGGAAACGGAGAATTGGAGGTGGATGACGAAGCCCTCCTCGCCGAATATTACCGGGCAGACGAAAGCCCCGACGCTTCCCTCGAAATTGTAAACTCGGAAATCGAAGCACTCGACGCCGAACTCGAAGCAGTCAACTCTGAGCTTGGAGACTCCAAGTAGGACTCGGACTCCGACGCAGAAGTCGATGACGAGGATGAGGCACCACAGCCGGAGGGAGAAATCAAGATCACAGCTCGCCGTTGGCGCAAGACTGAAACTACATGTATGATTGACGAGTTTGGGCGATTGGATACGTGGCAGAGCTGGCAGAGGAAGCACTTTCCCGAGACCGAGGGGCTGCAAAAATGCCACTGGTGGATGGTAACCGATCGTTGGGGACTCCCGCCAAACAAACCGGGGGTGCCGAAGTTGATGGTGACCACGCCGGAGGGCATGCGCTATGGATTACATGATCCGTTTGACGACGGGCGTTGGATGTAGGTTATTGAGGGATGGAGTTCAATTGTTAGGTCTTGTTTTTTTTTTCTTTTAGAGCATATTCATGGAGCGAAACACTTGCATTTTTTCCCTACTTCTACGTTCATCTTGCTCTGCAATTTCTGATCACTGGGATGATTTCTGTTCGTGAACATATCTCGAATCTACTCTATATACTAAGCAGTCCGCCATGTACTTGCTCCATTCCCTCTCATCTGTTTTCAACTGTCGTGTCATGAGTAGGCGGAACAGCGGCCCCGACGCATCCATCTTCTCAGATAACAAGTGAAGGGCACGGAGATACCGAGACAATTGACTCGGAGAACCTGAACAAATGGACGGTTGTGAGCCTTGGGGTCACCACAGCAACCAAGGAGCTGTTGACGCCTCAAGGTTTCGGCATCTTGACAGCTGCCAGCAGCCAGCACGGCTTCACCGCCGGCAAGGTTCCAAGCTCGCATTATAGACTGGCTGTTTAGGTCCTCTCATAGTATTGTTCGTCAGGCCAATAATCACTTGCTGTACTTCCCACTTCCGTCTTCCTCCCGCATCGCAAATATGAGATCTCAAATCTTACCTGCGCAAACCTCAACCACCCAAGTCACCCCAAACATCCTTCTATCACCATACGAACATCCGTCTTCTGGACACTTACACATTGGACGAGCATTCATAATCCTTCAAGATGTCGTTGCCCAAAGGTACGGGGACCTATTTCTTTTTCGACTGCGCTGTCAAAGCCACTGACGATCTTGCAGTAACCCCTACGGCCGACAGCAAGGTCGACAGCCGGGTCGAGATGCCCGCCAACCCCGCTGAGGTTATCCCCTCGCCGAAATACAGCAACCAAAGCCCTATCATCAGTTCACCAACAAAAGCCTACTCCTACAGCCGCGCTCTCACTGTTGCCGTGGTCATCGAAATGACCAAGAATCTCAACCTCGACAGCCCTACCCGCCAGAGCATGATCACGATCAAGAACGGTGAGGAACTGAAGAGCGACGACACTGCGACCTGCACTCAAGACATCAAGGCTTTCAGCCTAGACAACGAGCGCATTGGAACCCAGCAGGACGAAGTCACTTGCGCTCCTGGCTGCGGATCTGATCTGGAAGAGTAAGTCTATCCTCGAAGATGCCCTCTACTCTTATGAGTCTAGCAATTTCTAACTCCTCCCTTCTAGTTCACCCACCGGAAACACCTCCACCTCATCTACCAATTCTTCCACCATGATCGTTGCCAAGAAGTTAGACAAGGATACTCTTGTAAGCGCCCAACCCGTGCCCGTGGTTTACCCTCCCCGCCGACGCAATATCTTTTCCAAAAGCGCCCCTCAGCGCAACGTCCAGTGGAGCAAAGAAATTCTCGCCACCATTCCTACCCACGCCACTGAGGACAGCGACAATGACGAAGATGGCTTCACGATGGAGGAGTTACGGCAGTTTCGGGCGGAGGGAAAGGAGAAAATGGAAAGGAAGACAGAGGGATTCCTGCGAACGGTCGGCCAGTACTCCTGGCGACCGCGCGTGGTGGAGGATTTGGGAGAGGTGTTTGAGCTCGAGGATTAGGGGGGTCAGTTCAGGACGGGAGCTATGTCAGGGGAAGGGGGTCTAAGGCGAGGAAGGAGATGGGACAATCATATACGCGCATCAGAGAAGTGCGACAAGTAGTATGGGATCAGTCGAAGCACGGAATTGATGGGACCTTTCTTGATGGTTAAGTCTCAGGAGTATGACGAATGAAGCGAATCAATGGTGTTATTGATTGACAGGAGTCTACCTTCAGACACATTACCTCAACTACCTACATTGCTTGAACTACATCGTATCGCTACCTCTACATGCGAATAGGAGTCCTCAAGGGCCTCATCGTTTACTGAACTGCCACCATGCCTTGACAGTGAGTCGACCAATGTATTACCTTACCTCTACCCTATATATATCCCCTTATCTCATGCCAATCTACCTAGTTCTCTTTTTTTCCTTGGTAATGCTACCAGCAACTCGGTAATAGCAACAAGACAAGATAGTTTATTCCTCTGCATAAGTGCTCCTGAGCATCCGTGATCATTGACACAAAACCACACGAAGGGCACCACCAGGCAGATGGAACTTGAGTCGCTGTATACCTGCCTGACTCCTGTCATGGAGGTCGAAAAGACTTGAATTCTCTGGATCCTTAGTGAACATTTATGACAGGTTGCCTGGGCAACTGACGAGGGCTGGGTTATACTCTAAGTCCAAGGTTTTTTTTCACTTGCTGTTCATGACTGTTCATGGTTGTTGCCCATCCAACAGCTTTTCATGACTGTTCATCACCTCGAGGCTGTTGACGTTTGAACAGATACTCAGTTCAGAACCTCAAGGTGCCATACTGGAATAGTTTATAAAGTCAGTAAACAATTGCTTCGTTTCCCATTTCCATCTTCCTTCGACATCTCAAATCGAGCATCCCAAATTTCCACCTGCGAAACATCAACCGCATACCTAACCATCATTATCCTTGACACCATCTTGCACAGCTATCACCATCTACACTTCTACCAGAGCAAAATGTCCACCCACGCTTCCGCCAATCTTAATCGCTTTGACGCCAACTTGGCTTCCTCGACAGATGAGCCGGCCGACCACACCGCCGCGGACAACTCTCATACGTCGACCCCTACGACCACCGACATCCAGGCATATGCGAAAGCCAAAAAGCCTGAGTTGACGGACACCGAGGCTGTTGACACTAAGCCCATCGATGCCGTTGATGCGGCTAGCTCGTAAGTCGATCCCTGAAAAATACTCTACTATCATGTCGCCTAGCATTGCTAATCTGTACTATTTGGTCTAGCTCGACCGAGACTGCTTTGCCGACGTCGTCAAACATTCCCTGGGGTAAACTTAGCCCTGATACCTCGACCAAGTAAGTCATACATCTCCAACTCTTCTCCCTCTTCAAGTTGGGCAGTGATTGCTAATTCACACCCTCTCTGACAGGCCTGTTGCCGAAGCTGCTTGCACCGCCGTCACCAGCACCCAGTCAATTCCCACCATCTACCCGTCCAGACGGCCAAACATCTTCCGCACTCGCCAGAAGCACGTCCGGTTCTCAGTCTCGGGCTTGAGCGCCGTCGCTCCCCGTTCTGCTGACCCCACCACAGAAGAGCTTGAGGCGGCCGACGAATTCCCTGTGGCCGACCTCCAGGAGTTTGAGGAGGACGTGAAGAACAGAATGAGGCAGAAGACGCAGAGGTTTCCGAACAAGATGCGCGAAAATGCTTGGAAACAGGACAGGGTTGAAGACTTGGGTGAGGTCTTCGCGATCGAGGATTGAGGGTGGGGTGGATATTCAGGGCAGTTTGGGGATAAAAATGGGTGCGCTTGAGTCGAGGAACTGGTTGGGTTTTGCCCAGTGATCTCATAGTGCGGGGAGTAGGAGGATACCGGCGGACGGACACATGATGAGGAAGTCGCGGAGGAAGCTAGTCGGGGATGGAGGAATACGGAAGGAACAGTCAACGCATAGAGGGAATCACATGGGTGGGGTACTCAATCAATCACTTTGACTGCATTATTCCTGAACATAACCGATGTCTACGTGCTTACTACCTCTATTTACCAGACGTGATGTATCATAACTGTTTATGACCTTATATCCTACTATATTTCCTCTCCTCTTTGACCCATTGGCCATATTGCTAGGACACTGTGTTGTTGTCTTCCAGGCTCACCGGCCTAAGGACACGGAACTTAACAGTCTCCGAGTCGTCAAAAAAGATGTAGCGGTACTAACAAATACCATCAGCTGGTAGTCTGGTTTGCGATGGCTGTGGCCAGTTACGCCAAATTCTACGCAGCAGATGGCCTCGATGACGGGCCAACACGAAGGGAGTGGGGCGGTTGGATCCGAGCAGGAGTTTCAGAGTGGAATAACCTGGAATCTTTGACATTCACTTGATGTTCACAGAGGTTGAACATAAGAGAATGGTCACTGGGCAACCCACAACGGCTGGCTGTACCATGGATATCAGGGTAATGGGCCGTTCATCCTCGCGGCTGTTTAGTTTTGAACAGATGCCTAGTTCACCACATCAAGGTCCTGTTCTGATACAGACTGTTTATAATCCCAGTAAACAATCTCCTCAGTTGCTACTCTCTCTTGCTTCCGCATCTTAATTCGAGTATCATAACTTTTACCACCAAATACGTCGATGACCACAATCGCCAACGACCAACATTTACCATCATCCTTCTACTGCCCTGTCAAGCGCCGACTTCTACATCATTCTTCCACTTGCGCATCCTTTCATTGCAGAGATGTCATCTCCGGCTGTTCACAGCGCAAACGGCACAAGCGTGTCTCGTCTTCTGACCACCGCCGAAACACATGGCATCAACATGGATGGCAAACACCTCGGTATGGAAACTCGGACTGGCAAGAAAACATAATATGACTCTTGCTAACAACACCACAGATCCTCATGCCGAAGACAGAAAACCCATAGCGCCAGGCAGTGGGATCTTTGGCAGCCCTGCAGGCGATGTCGACAGCATTCATGCCGGTGATGAAGCTGCTATCGGAAGGTAAGATACCCTATTACTGACGAATATTTCTCCCCATTAATGGTCAAACACCCGCTTACACATCCCCTTTTCGTAGCTATTCCGTGAAGACCTGTCAATCCGTACTGCGAAGCTCTCAGCCGAAAGTCGCCCCGGTACTCGAGACACCACCAACCATTGCGAGGCTCTGTATGCCATGGGCCCCACGACGACTAGGCCCGATGAAGTCACCTCCACCACTCACCAAAACAACCGCGATTAGGCATCGAACCCTGAGCTGGATGGCTCCAAGAGTGTCGCCGTCTCCAATGGCAAACCTGGCATGGAACCCACCTGCACGACCGTTGCGAGCACCCAACCTGTGGGTATCTACTATCCGCCCCGTCGCCCAAACATCTTCAGGGCGCGCGCCAAGCACCTTCGTTTTCCACAATATGACCGCAAGCCTGTCGCAAGCGATGCCGTCGGAAACTCTGCGGGTGCTATGGAAGAGGATGACGAAGACTTTTCCTTAGCGGATTTAGAGGAGTTGCAGTCTGAAAGCAAGCAAAGAAGGGAGAAAAAGACGAGGCAGTTTGTACGTATGGTGCAGCATACCGGCTGGGGATCTCGAGTGGAGGACTTGGGAGCGGTTCAGGAGATTGAGGACTAGTTTAGAGGGGTAAATTTGTCAGACGTACGGATAGAGCTGGGAAAAGAAGGACGAGAAGGAGCAGAAGACATGCCCGGAACCCAGGAGATCAAGCAATTATCTCCAATCCAAACTTTGTTCAGTCTTCTATCAGGTACCTCGAAACCATGGAACTGGAATATCTGACTTGCTAGTACATCGTTGTATCTCCCTTCTTCCCTAGGTTTTGTTCTCCAACTTCACTTGAGGATACTGTGTTCTCTCCGAGGCTCGTAATGTCACCAGAATGCATCCATGAATGCTTTGCCCGGCTTGTGACTACTGGGACGCCTGCACCGGATTATTCACAGGACCGAACTTCCAACTTGGCGACAGGTCAAAGTCGGTCGCTTGGATGTGAACAGTGGTAGTAGAGTGGAAAGTACTAGACTCTAAACATGGAGCAGTGGTTGACGGGCGAGGACTGGCTGGGCTCGAATTTCAAGGTTGTTCAGGGTTGTTCATCATCGTCCGGGTCGTTCAGGTTCGAACAGTTGCCAAGTTCGGTTCTGTCGTTTGGTGTTCATCCAATGGTCGCAACAAAATCGTCCGAAGTCGCCAGGAATTCACCGACAGTCGTCCATCGTCCAAGGCGGTATTTAAACCTCGGGCCAGTTCAGTTATTCCTCTCCAACTTCCTTCCTTCTGCATCTCACAACGAAGGTCCCCACTTGCACCCGCACATTGCACCTGCTTTTCAGCACACCTGCACTAAGCTTTCGCACCGCATCGATCTTCGAACCCATCCAACCCCCTCCTTTTTTCGCAATACCTCAACTTACCCACTGTCGATGCTGTCATCTGCCATTGTCGCAATACAAAGTCGTAAGTATATCCTCCCCTCTATGCGCCGAGCAGTCTTCCCACAGATTAGACTAACCCTTGTCGTGCCATCATAGAACCCTACCATTCAAAGAAGCTTGCGATCATGTTTGCCGCCGCCCTTCAAAAGCATCGCGCGCTGATCCGCGCAAGCGAGCAGCAAGAAGCCACCTCCGACACGCCTCTCAGCAGCACCTACCACAAAGAAGCAAGTCCGCATTATCGCGTTCCCTTCAGACACAGTGTAGTTGAAGCCAAACAGCCCGTCCTCGAGCGCTACGGTCACAACGACTTCAAGACCGAGACAACGCCCAACAATGAGCATACGACAGAAAAGAAAGTCACCGTACGCAAGCTCGACGAGGATGTGTCGGTTTCGGAAAGCAAGGATTCCGTTCCCATTGTCGACACCTCGAACGTGGGTCAGAACAACGTCGTCGCACCAATGACCAAGGCCTTCTCGAACATATATATTACGCCAAAGAGCAATGAGCCCTACAAAGGTACCGGCGATAACTACGTCGTCATTGAGACTAACATGTAAGTGGACTCTTGAAAACATTCCCGTCTGTAATCCTTCAGTAGCTAACATGCACACAGCACCGCCACACACGAACAGAAAGTCGCGCTGCCCAACCTCGAGGGACCTCGCCGCGCTACGTGGGGGCCCGAGCCGGTCAGAGTCGCCGAGAGCTCGGCCAAGACACCCGACAGTCGGGCAGGAACTACGGTGAGCGCTAGCAACAGGAGGGAAAAATCGGCAGAACAAGCGGCACGCAAAGAAGCGAGACGCAAGGAAGCAGAACGCGAAAAAGCGGTACGCGAAGAATTGATACGCAGGTCGTGGGCAAAACGCAGCGCTAAGGCGCAGAAGGAGAGAGAGACATGGACCAGCCACAGCTTCGTGGACCAGAACGGCCGGATCAACACCAAGCTGAACTGGCTCGGGAAGATGGGGAAACAGAAGGCTCGTCAGCGGTGCACCTGGGAACTCAAGCCCTTCTCTTTGGCAAGATATGTCCTGGAGATCGACGAGCCTATCCCCCAGGTTATGTTGACGGATCCGGAGGGGCGCCGCTATTTCTTGGAAGACCCCACAAAGTACAAGGACTGAGGGACGACAGGGCGGGGAAGGAAGGGAGAGCTGAGAGGATGATCGCAGTCGTTTATTGTTCAAGTATGGGTGAATGGACAGTCAGTGCATGATAGCCTTTAGTGGCTGAGTAAGAAACATTTGGAACTTGGGGAGGATGATGGGGAAAAGGTCAAGAGTCAGTTAAACTATAGAAACTCTTTGGCCAGCTATTCTTCTCTGACACATTGCCATCTGTGATTAAACTCTGAACTACTTGTGACTTGTTACTTCAACTGTCTTGAATGTCTTTGCTTCGAATATAGCTTGCTGTTCAAAAGTGACCAGCACGTTGGTATTTCACTCCTCATTCTGTGATTCGTTGCTTGAACTCATAATTCATTCGTTTTGCCAGATATGTATGTTGGTAGTGTGAGCTTCTGTTGAAGAGTGACCAATGCGCCGCTACTTCGTTCCTTCTTCCCTCTTTCAGTTTCATCAAGCCATAAGGGATGATTACCTAGGTACCTAACCGTTGAACCCGGCCTTTTTCCAGAAATATGGTGAGTTTGTAATTCAGTCAAGAAGCTGAACACGGCGACCAACACAATTACGTCAGGTGCTGCCCCCGGTGTTGCGCTGCCTGCCCGAGGCAGCTGGGCGGCAAAGTCCCGCTCTGGCTCCGGCAACCCCGCCGGGCGCATCGCATACCTCTACCTCCCTCTACCCTTTTCAACTTGCGGCGACAATTCTAGTGCTTTGTTAACCACGACGCGATTACCCCGCTGGGCCTCTCTTCTACAATAGCTCCAACATACAACGACGATGCCACGATACAAAGCACGCACCGATCCGACTATTGCACATCTGCGGTCATGACCGATCCGAAGAGCCTATTCACAGCCAGACTCGCTGAGCGCCCTGTGGCCAATGTCAGGACAACATCAAGTGAGAAGCCCAGCCAGCGGGCTTGTTTTGTCGGAGAATTGTAGACCAGCGACGACAGAAAAGTCTGGGCAACAAGCCGAAACCCTATATACCAAACTATCGACAAGAGACAACCGCGTTTCAGTTGACAGCTCCAACTCCTCAACTGTCAATCATCAGCATGGCGTAGAAGGACCTCAGCCAGGCGATAGCGCTGGCGCCCACTACTATCCACTTGGAAGGTAAGTCAGATCCGTACATGCTTCTAGTCTCCAGTCCGCTGTGTAACTTCCAATTCTTACCCTAACTTAGCGGCGCTCTGAGGAGCCTAGAGGTATCCATGGCCTACACCAGACCTTCGTCGGTCGACAACAGACCCGAAACGCCAGACACCGGCTCTTCCAATGCGAACAACGAGACGACGGGAATAGAGCCAATCGAGCGCAAAGATTCTACCAACACTAATACCACATATGCGTGCTTCCTCTACAACAATACCGTTGACAGTACCTCGGGCTAGGAGCCCAGGGTCTCGAACGTTATCAAAGTTGTTGAGAGGCCCGAACTTGGGCGCAGATACGCACATCTGGACGACGGGCTGTGGTACCACCTGAAAGAAGATGGCGGTCTCGGAGAGATGACTACCCAACAGTTTAGCGAGTTCATCAATTGGAGGATCGCTTCGCTGTTCTCGCCTGAGCCCAGCACTTCCGAGCCCCTCATCGAACCAGCAGAACACAACTTGGAGAATCCATCATATGACGGCCAAAATCCTGCCGCATTAGATGTATATAATATCACCGAAGACACATACGACACCCAGGACTAGGAAGGAGAAACGCGCAGCCCAGTACAAGAGCACAGAGTTCGTTGACCCGGCCGACGACTCAGATGATTCCGATTACCATCCAGACAGTCCTAGCCATGGCCGTGGCGAGAAACGCAAGCGTGTCAATACTGGCCCGGGCTCCCCATCTGACGAGCGGCGGAAACGTAAGCGGGGCGACCAGGACGAGATTCGCTCTGACCATACTGAAGGCGGCGACCTCTCCACGAGCTCGAGGGATGGCGATTTTGGGCTGCACCAGTGCACGCGAACCAGAATGGAGACAGCAACGGCAGCCAGCACTTAGGTAATAGCGAGCCTGAGCCGCACTATGATCAGATACACCCGAGGCCACGCAAGAAGCAGCTGGAGGGGACCCTGCTGACTAGCGAGGTCGGCACGGGAAAGACCATGACATATGGGACTGTGCTGCTTATGGAGTACTATAGGATCCGCGAACTCCAATCCCTAACCCAGCAAAAATTCGACGAGAAGATGAAGACTTGGATTGAGAATTGCAATTCGGCCGATACGGCCACCAACATCATCATTGCATCCCACTCGACCCTCACCAGCATATGGGCATGGAAAGAGATAGTCGAGTTTGAACCTGGCAGTGGTGTAACAAATCACACGATGACGACGATAACCCGCCAACTTGACGATCGGGAATATGCCGAGGCCGTTAGTTTAAGTCCTGCGGCGGCAGTCACTGCTTCCGCCAATAAGGAGGCCAAGCGGAACCAGGGAGGAGGGTCAGCTGGTAAGCGCCTTACTACTTTCTCGAAAAGTCGATACCATCCTCCAAGATTCTCGCAAGGAGGGGATTCTTCAAGGCGCTCTCGCAAGAATGAAGCAGACGAGAAAGAAAACAGCAAAGATTCCTCCTACTCGTCTAAGTCTAGAAAAGAAAGAGGGCATGACTAAAAAGGCCCAATCGTCGCGCCGCCCAAAACGGCTCGAGGAAACGACGTGGTACCAACACAGTTATGTCACTGAGGAAGGTCTACTCAACACCTGGTACAACTACGAATAATACCAGGAATATCGACTCGAGCTGTTGTTCGAATAGAAGTTAGGAGGCAAAGCCCCAAAATACAAGACATTCCATGCAGCTGGCTAAGATCTGAGCCATCTCAAAAGGAGGACCTATTTTCATGCAGAACATGATGCAGCAATGTACCAACTCTGTCGGGACCGACCCTCCTCTGGGTCCGTGCCTGTCAAACCAACCCCTCTCTGGGTTTGCACCTACCCCGCATACCGCTTGGGAAGAAAGTATGATCTATATAGATGGAAGGAATCTGCTGAAGCTGGGGAAGGAAGGTTAGATTTACGAGGAAGCTGTAGATTCAGATGAGGAAGTCAGTAACCTGAACAGGCCTGACAGGAAGGATGAATCATGGCGGTTTACCTGTAATTAAGACCGGCCTCCCCAGGCCTTTCAGTTTTCTCCTCATCTCCATCTTCTTCCAATCCAATTAATTCCAATTCCATTGGTTACAGTCTCTTTTCCTTGACATCAGTTTTGTATGCATGAGGGCGGCCCTTTTTGCCCGAAATTTCTCCGGCATTCTTCCACAACAGGAAAATCCTGCCTCGGGGTAAAATCCCAGCTTCGCACTCAAACTTCCATTCCTTCTCACCCTTGACACAAACCTCCTTCAACCTCCGGACTCTGTGTGTTCTTGACAGCACGTCCCACTTTGGTAACACAGATCGGGATCATGCGCACAAGAAGCCTCCGGGCATGGGCAGAAGCTCCCCCGGCTGTGAAAGATGAACCCCATGGAGAGGTCACCAATCTCATTGCAATTTAAAATGCCATTCAAGTCTCCCCAGTGATCAAAGCCGAGGCGGATAGCGACCTCGTCGCCATGAGCGACATCAAACCCAGCACGGGCAACAAAGCGAGCGCGTGCTTGAAACCAGACACAAACATGACGAAGAAGTCTACACCGAGCGCCGGGGACTCTTCGCAACCAGATGTAATGGCTGGACGCCTCACTGGCGTCTACTATTATAGACGCCTAGCCCGTCTGCACGATTTGCTAGTCGACAGCCATAAAAGGTCTCCAAATGGGACCCGGGGCACCATGCCGGATGTCAGACGCAGGTATCATCAGTAGATGGAGCGTTTCCACGCCCGCCAACTGAACGGTTGGAATGGTTGGCGGCGTAATGGACCCATGGATTTGAGTCCCGCCGCTGTCATTGCTTCCGCCTTGAGCAAGTGGAAGCGCGGAGAGTCAGCTGTGAAGTGACTTACCTGTTTAATCCTCTTTTACGATCGCACTGCTGACAGATTCGAAGGCATGACCAAGCGGGAAATCATCGATATTGCCGCAGGTTTGTTGAGTTCTGCCGCAGCCATTGCTTCCGGCTTGGACAAGCCAAAACGCGCCAAATTACCTGGTACGTAAATTACCTTGCTTAAGCTCTTCTACGACTACGCTGCTGACATATCTGAAGAGATGAAAAAGCAGGAAATCATTGAGCTTGCCAATGGTATGAAGAAGGCGGTGAGAAAGAAGACGACAACAGTGCCCACACCCACTCGTTCAGAACCGAAGGGAACTTCTGGAGGGGGCATTAATAAGACCAGACGTTATGCCAAATACTTGGAAGATCGCAAGGACAAGAAGAGCAGAAGTAAGAGATCACACCGGAAGAAGCGCCCCAAGGACAAGACGTGGAATGACCTCTTTTGTGTCGACAAGAAGAATGGCTTGCTTAGTATCAGATAAACTTGAGAACAGAGGATCGATTTTCGGGAATGGGTCGGTGCCGAGCCTCTGGTGTTCACGACTCCAAATGGGAGAAACTACTCGTTGCCCGAGCCCGCTGAGTCGGAATCACGGTCTGGGCGGCGACGGAAGTCAACGAGGAGGAAACATAGGAAGAGTAGGTATCTTCGAGTGCTGAGTTTACCATCAGTGGGTTGACAGGTAGCGTCAGCAAATTTCGATGTACGGTCAATAAGTAAGTAGCCAAGAGAGAAGAGGGACGGGCAGGATGACGAGGTATCGCAGAAGACTTTCTGGAATTGATCACTTCAGTTACCCACCTATACGACTTCCCTTTCGTGCCTTCCACATCCACGCCCCCAGGCACCGCTCCCTCAGCCTTTTCATCCCAACTTTCATCCACCTCTTGACCCCGTGACTGCCGCCTGGTAACCCTTTATACATGGAGCCAATCATTTCGCCTCGACACAGCAGCGCCAGAGTGGAGGGTAGATATACTACTTCGACCACGCCTAATTCCAACACAGAGGGCTGGAACACCCGGGCCCCTGAACGGTCGAATGGTCTTGCGGTCACGGTGTTGGGCGGATTGGGAGCCCGTTTCAAGCTGCCTGCCTTACGCGTTCGATTTAGGGGTGAGTCCTCTATTACTCCTATTTTTTGTTCTGTTCTGTTTTTCTTTTTCTTTTTTGCCAGCTCAATGGCAGATAGGAGGGTGAATCAAACTCCAGATCAGATATACTGTGTATAGGCATGTACGCGAGGAACTCTACCTAGGTTTGAGCACTGTGATAATGATGTTTTATTTGTAATCGAGCCGCTGAAGCTCAAGGAACTAGTCGGAAGCAAGAGGGCATCGTCTTGGTGTTTAGTCGACCCCAATATGAGCCACCTGAGCAAGGAGCGAGTTATTACGATAACGGCCATGATCCAGCCATTGAGGGGTCTGGTAAAGGGAGCCAGAGGGGATGATCGGAGCGCCTTGGTGTTGAAGTTCCGTATTCCGTCACTTGCGATTAGGTACTTATGCATTCCACCCCACGTAGACCTTCCCAATTCACGCTTCCTATTGTGACGACATCCAGGTTGTGCTGCCTGCCCAACAACAAGACGGCCAAGGTTTCCGTCCCCACTCACCGGTTACTCTTTCCATGATCGCAATTTTATTTAGTAGTTTCCGTTGCTGCTTTCCCTTCCCAATTCTACCAATTTTTGTTCTTTGTCGGAAACTCACATTTCCTTCAACATCGCGCTCGCGTCAGCTTGATTGAACAACCCACATCGACGATCACCCAAATCGACCCAACCGCGCACTGGCAACGAACTCGCCCGCGACGTTCCACGCGACAAGCAAAAAATGGCTTTCTTTATCCCCTTCATGGGCGCACTCGGATCCCAAGCCTGGCTTTCGGCTCGCAACATCTTTGGCGCACAGAAGACTACCAATGCGACGTCCACGGACAACGCCAGCACATATCACGACCCGTGGGATGATTCACCCATTGGGATTTCGGACTCCGATCGGCCTACCGGCGCAACCATGACGAGCGCAAGCGACCACGGCGCAAATAACGATACATGCGAGGCGAAGAATCAGAGCAAAGACCCCAGAATGACGCATATCGGCGCGGACATCAGGGCCTTCAAGTCGGATGACAGCAAAGTGACAACGGACAGAAAGGGCGCGACTTCCAATTCCGATGACAATATTGAGGATGAGATGATCCTCGATTGTATCACCGTCAAACCAGGTTCGACCGACTCGGACATCGATACCACCTCCTCCTCGCCGACCGACGACAAACTCTCAGCTGGCAGCCCTACGAGGAGGAAGTGGGTGGGACCAATCCCCGCGTATCTCTTTGATAGCGACATCTTCCCCGCGCCGGCCGAGCACGAATCCGTTGCTGGCAGCCCCAAGAAAAGGAAGTTGGTGGCACCAATGGCCGCATCTCTTTTTGACGAGATTCACAGCCCAAGCCCCACAAAGAGGCGTATCTTCAGAAGGTATTTCACTCCATACAGACGCCCCTCTCACGCGCAAAACTGATCGTTAACTCACTTTTCTCTCAGCCCCCGCTCTGCCGCCACGAACTCCTCTTTCAACACACCCTTCAACACCCCTCCTCGCACCTCCACCATGACGACCGAAAAGGTCGACCCCGAGAACGATACTCCGACCCGTTCCCCAATCAGGCTTCGCCTCGCCTCCCCAACACAAATGGCCGTCTACAACAGCAGACTTGACCGTGCCACCTCGGGTTAGGAGCCCGAGCTGTCCAACAACTCTGCTGTTGAAGTTGAAGCACCCGCGCCCCAGTCGACGAACGAGAAGCTCGAGTCGACCGACGAAGAGAAGGAGAAGACGGAGAGACCCAGACCTTCCAGAGAAGGAATTATAAACAAAAGGCTCCAGCGGTGGGACAACCGTCGCCGTGAGAACAGACGCACCTCCGACAAGACCGGGGCCGACCTCAGTACTGTTGATAAGAAGGGGTTGCTTGATACCTGGGAAAACCAAAAACTGTCGACTCCGAAGCGCAAAAGACTCGCGAAGTGCAATTGGGTGCGCTACAGGATATCCGAACTTGATGTATTGATGCCATCAGGGGACTGGGTGGATGGGCCGGTGCCGAGACTGGTGTTGACGGACCCAGAGGGAAGACATTACGAACTGGAGGATGCTAAGTTTCCTACTCAGATGGGTTTGCCTCAGATCTGAAGACGGAGGACAACTCTGAATGGTGGATAACTGGATATTACAGCAGCAAGAAAACCGTTGACCCTAGGAACAGGAGTAGTGTCGGCAACGGGAGGTCGAACGATAAGCTCAGATCGAGGAGGAAGGATAAATCTGGAAGGATGAGGTTACCGTGTATTGCACAAACTACAAGCTGTCATGCTTTCATAGCGCATCGAAGACAGATACCGAGTGTGGATGATGGAAACTAGGAGGCTCGGAGGCATTTTGTTGGGCGTTTGTTGTTTCATAGGAGGAGAAGCAGTATCATTGATGCTTTATGTTACTTTACCAAGATTTTTTGATATTTTCTTTGCTCGCAAGATACCCTTTGTTTCTACATTACGATATTATTGTAAGCTGATGCTTCATTTCAAGCCTCTTCGTCACACCTTCTTTTGTATCCTCCGAGCTTGAATTGAAGCAGCTCATCTCAAACTTGATCACGCCTGGATGTGATTGCAAGAGTGGCTAACACATCTGATCTGCACCAGTGCGACGAGAAACGACCGTGAAATTCACCAAGGGCCTACTCGTGACAAAGAGGCCATTCACTTGACAGTTGCCAAGAGTGCCTCCACGTTTTGATGCAAGTGAATGGTCTCTGGTGCTGGTGAATGCCAGGTGGCAAATGGTAAGGTTCCGTGCCGGCCCTGGTCCGGTGGCCTCGCACACCACCCACTTCTCCCGGCCACGATCGTCTTTTATGAATTTTCGTGTTTTTCCGTTGCATCTTCCTCGAAATTATATACCTACGATAAATCCACAACAACCACTTATTTCTCTTTGGACGATCCACTAAAGCAAGATGTGTTTCACTTACCGAATTCTCAAGCCATTCGACTTGAACATTAATCAGTCAATGGTAGGTAATTTTTGTAATCTCTTGGTCTAGGGAGGAGGCTAATCTTGGATGACACAGCTCTCTCCTGCATTGGAGAAGGCTACCTTCAAGGCCGAGGTCGAATTCCCGTTGGTTTATTGCCTCCGGGCCACCCCGAGCGTCACCGTGGACACATGGGAAGACTCGTCCGACGGAGACTCCTCCGATGACGAGTTCTTCGACGCTCTGTCCAACGTCGACTTGGAGCGGCCCACCATGGAAGATTTTGAAGACGTCTCTCCCGCCAACGAAGATTGGACCCAAGTCGACTGGGCCAAAGATGACTGGATCCAAGATTTCTGGGAGCAAGAAGGCGCCGATAACGATGTCTACACTGCCGCCAACACCGACACCCAAGCCAGCAGCTACACCGACGAAGACACCACAAAGGCAGAGACTGAACATCCACTCGCAGGCTGATACTCCCGCCGCCTGGCCCAGAGCGACTGGACCGAGCATAGCTTTATCGACAAGCAAGACCGCATGGATGTCTGGGTGCGGCATACGGAATACTCTCTGGCCCAGTGCAATTGGTTGGTCTTTCCAGCGGATAGTGATTGGCCGAAGCCGGAGGCCGATTCTTCTTGGGGCGCGCCAGATCTGAGGCTCACCACGCCGGAGGGAGAGGTTTGTTGGTTGGATGATCCGACCGATTACAAGTCGCTGCCTTGGGAGAAGCAGGTCGCTGAAGAGAGGAGCAGGATGTTGGGTGCTATCTGGTAATCGGCGACGGAGGTGTACAGGATGGTAATCTTGGAGGAGTATTGTCTTTGGAGGGAGGGTTCAGCTGTCGTCAAAGATGCATGGTGGAAGGGAGGCGCTGTACCACGTTCTGCGCATTATGGCTAGTCATGTAGTCTGGAATGGGAAATGGAGACTCAAGCAGGAGATTTCGGCCCGCGGAATATTGTCTAAGGATTGGAAGCAAGGAAAATATGTCTCTTGGGTAAGGGTGTAAGCACTTGGACATTCACGATCCAATTCTTACGCTTTTTTCCCTCTTTATGACTTTACCTATGGTTAAGACTACATCAATTTTTCATAGCGATATACAGAGATGCCATAGTAAAAGGCTTCCTCGCGTCTCGTGTAGTTCATGGCAAATTGCTCGGCAGGAATTGACTCAAGGTATGACTGCCGCATCATCGATCATGGGTGGTAGACCGCCGGAGTGAATTGTTGACTTCCATTCCGATTTCTCGGGGTATCACCAGGTGACACACACGAAGTTCCCTTACGTGGTACCACATATGATGCTGCTGCATTTAATGGCTGAGCAGCCAATTCAGGCAACAGTTGACGGGGGGTACATACCTTAGGTTAGTCGAATGGTCAGTGCTTTCACCAACTTCCAAGGGCTCCGTGGCCGAGCGGTATGAAGCGCAGCTACCAACTTTGCAAGCCACACCTAGAGGTACGGGGCTTGGGGATCAGCCTGTCAGTCGCGGAGGCTCTTGCCAGCCTATGGCCCGTAGGTGGATTGAAGCCTAGGTAGACGATTGGCCCCCGAGTAGTGCTTCAACCGCTGGCGTCTTCCGGCTACGCATGAATAAGGTTCTACTCCTTTCCAGGTATGATGTACGTCCCGTATTGGATTCACGTCGTTGCCATCAATTTTTTTTTTTTTTTTTTTTTTTTTTTTTTAATAATTTTTAATTCATTCAAAAAAATGAAATTTCCTTTGTTTTCTATCGTACCGCCGATAACAAAAACGGTGCAGACGCCGTGTCACACAGAGCCCGGTCCGGGACGGGGGGTGGGGTGCCGCAAAACAAGAAGGTGGAGAAAACACATCCTCGTTCGGTACGGCCCGGACCGGTGAATAGAGTTTTTCGATCAGCATCTTCTTAATGTTTTACTTGCAAAAGCGACTCATCGTGGTCATCAGGACAAAGAGAGAGTCTTCGGGCCCTCTTTGTTAGTAATTCGCCGCAAACACTCGGGTCCTGCTGTACAGCGCTAACAAGTCGATGCTACAGCGGCCTTGGCAGCCGCCGGCGAACTCGACATTCACTCCAAACCTTCCGGTCTTACCTTTGGCATGGGGCCCACGGAATTCCTCAGTGGCCCACTTGCTCTGGAAATAATGGCGAGCTGGCGAGCCAAACACTCTGAGGCTATTCAGAAAACATGCTCATCGTCGGCCACTGTTCGGATGGCTGTTCAGATCGCAGTTCGGATGATGGTTCAAGGAACTGGTCTCTGGACAGTTGCCCTGTTCGGACGAAACCTGCGAATCTGACCAATCACATGTAATACATCCACACAGTCGCTGGACGCACGGACCGGCATCCTTGGCTGTTCTGTTCTCACCACCACCAAATCATCACCACCACAACACCTGTTCAGTGATCACCATATAAAACCAGATAATCTGTTCATCTATCACATGTCAACAACAGATTCAAAGTCTCCAGCGACAGTCAACCTGAAGCCCATGACTGGAGGTATAAGAAATCCTTTTCTCACCCCAGATCAGTCCCGGAACTTCTTTCTGCATCCAATTTTCGGACAAGCATCACTTCATGCAACTTTACACTCAAGCGATCTCAACCCAAACTCTCACAACCCTCATCACCCTTTACCCTCTCTTAACTTACCAACCATATCTGACACAATGTCTTTCCCTCTATTCTTCTTGGGTCTTGCCCCCCGCTCCCTCAACTTCCCGACCAGCAGTGTCGTCAAAGCTATCGCCATCTGCTCGTTCGCCGCGCTGTCGGTTAAGATGCTCCTCGACTCGGCCGAGCCCTCGCAGGCCGGTCACGATCATAAGCATCATCCCACTGATGACAAGGTATGCCTACTCACTCGCAAGACCTCTGCTGATAACATTGATGCTAACGATCTCACCCAGACTGCTCAAGAAGCCGATCTTTCCCTGCGCATCGAGTCTGGCACTCCCATCGACACTATCACCACCGAAAGTATCGAGAATTACAAGGCTTCTCACATCACTGAGCTTGCCGAGTCCCCCAAGGATATCTCCCCCGCTAAGGACATCGACATCGCCGCCGACAACATGGTCACGCAAGGCACCGACAGCACTGCCAGTGCCCACAACATGGAGATTGACACGGACAACAAAGAAGCCTGCGCCTCTCTGCACAACGACGCCCAGGAGATTACTGCCAATGCCACGTTCCTTGTTACCAACGAGGACTTCTCTGTCAACTCATCGAACGTGCGCTTCTACCGCCATTCCTTCCCGGCTGCCGACATTGTTGAGGTAGTCGAGGTTCCGTCCAAGCAAGCGAGCGTCCACTCTTACCGCCATTCCCTTCCCGCGGCCGACATCATCGAAGTTGTCGAGGTTCCCTTGAAGCAAGCGGCCGTGATCACTTCGCCAATCTCAAGCGACCCTGCTCCCAAGGCTGAGGAAGCTGTCCTTCACCACTTCAGAAAGGAATCAACTGAGTATGCGCCCACAACCGACCCCTCCTGCATCTACCAAGTACTAACTTCTCACAGGACCAACTTCTCCACTGAGTCTCGGCAAACCGTCAACAGCGAGGCATCTGGCAACATCCCTGGCACACCCGACACCGTCTACTCGGAGCCAGCCCTCGACTCGGCCCAGGATCTCACACCTTCCAACAACGCAAAGCTTCGGTGCGATGAATCCCGAGACAATGCGCCAATTCCCGCTACTCTTACCAAGACCCCTTCCCATTGGTATGACCTGTCTCCAATGTCAGCCGAAGAGCGCCAAAACCTCGATACGGTCATAGTTATTGATCGCCCCGATAGCGGTGAATCCTGTGCACAGCTCACTTCCGATCTTTGGTACCGCATGGATGAGAATGACAACCCTCTCATGATGACGCAGGAAGAATACGAAGGTCTCTTGGCCTGGTTCGCCGGCTTCGAGAAGAAAGAGCAGGACATCCAGCTTCCCCCTCCTATCGTTCTCGTTACAGATGAGGAGGGCAACGAGTTTCTTGCGGAGGAGATCGACGAGGCCAGCTTCATCAATCAACCCGAGGACAACACTGAACCGAACGCGACGAACACCATAATTCTTGCCGATTAGGAAACGCAAGTGCTGGATGTTCTAGAGCGTCCGGAGTGTGGAACAAGATATGCCCTGCTCAGCAACGGGCATTGGCACGTCCTCAACGACGACGGCACAAGCGCAAAGCTCATGGGCGAAGATGAGTACGAGGAGTTCGTTTTCTGGCTTCATGAGAAGCAAGCCGAAGAGGGCAAGAAGATCGAGGAAAAGAAGGGCAAGTGGAAGGCTCCGGATCTGGACGCCATCTTCGAGGAGGATGAGGAGGAGATCGCGACAGCAGCGGAGGAGTTCATCCCGAAGATGTGGAACAAGTGGGGCTTGTACACGATTGAGGAGGCGGAGGAGTAAGAAGAGGAATATCCAGTGTCGTGAAGGAAGAGATTGATTGGAGAGGACGAGTTGAAGACCATTTGAAGGGATTCGATCTGAAGGAGGCAGGTGGCGGAGGGTTAGATTGGGATGTGGTGATCTTTGTCGGACATCTTTTCCGTAGAACAGGATACACATCAATTTCACTGCTGACACTGCTACAATATGACTTTAAAATGATTACCACGATACTTTCAATGACTGACATACCTGATCGTGCCTTCTATGCCCAGCTCAAACTTTCCTCGCCCCTATTGTGACCACATTATGCAGTAATTTTCGTGACATGGTTTTGTTGCTCTTGATAAGTTAGCCACAATTGATTTTCTTCCTGTAGATAAATGTGCTGTTTTTATGTAAAGGAGTGTCTTCTACCTCACTGTCACTCGGGTACCATGGTCGTGCGTGTCTACGCTCTTTATGCCGGAAAATCCAGCACCGAGACCGTTCACAGCGTCGACATTGACTTCCCTGTCAACACCGTCCTCGAGTATGCACATTTTTGTGCTGCCCCAGAGACCGACGCCAAAGAAACTCATTTCTACTGCCTTGCCCTGTCGGTCATACCGATTATCGAGATCATTGCTGCCCAGAAAGTCGTTGATGATCTGGGCGCATCAGCTTCGAGCTTCCACTACCGTCGCACCGCGGACCGGATGTGGAGGTATGCCTGGCCCGGCCAAGTGTGTTAAAAAGAAATCATCCTAAGACCTTTCATCGACCCCAGAATGACATCGCAGATCCGTTTAAAGGCCTTCATTCACAATGTGAAGTTTTTTGATTGCTGTCACCAAGGGAGATGATGGCAAGTGGAATGCAGCCAAAGTCGAGGCTTCCAGCAGGGTACCCCACTGAAGGAAGCTGCGACCGACATGTGCATTCCGCCTTATGCAGATTGATGCGCAAACTCTCCATGACATTCAATTCTCCTTTGTGTCATTTGAACATCGGTACCTACCAACTTCAATTTCTACCGGACCATCAGCTCGGGTGAGAACCTCCGACAAAACACCACGCAGTCGGCGCCAAGCCATACCGGCACGCCGGACACGATTCATTAGTCCGACGTGGATTCCGTCCTGCAACCGGATTTCGACGACGACAAGCTCGACCTTCCCCGGACCATTCCCGAAAATCAGCATCCCCGAGCCTACGAGCAACGTTTCCGACAAAAATGCAGCCAACACACAAGCCTCTTTGACCCTACAAGAACTTGCCATCCCCACCAGGGATACTCTCCCTCCTTTCAACTTTGAAGGACCTCTACAGCTACAACTACGGCAACGACATGAGCCAGGAGGAGGAACTGGACACAGGCCTGGAGCACAAGGCCTTGCCACCACCATCTCGCGCCCGGGCCATACCAACCAGTACGCCAAGCTCAGCTGCGGGTTCTGATAGCCCCATACCTGTATGTTCGACGTGGAGGATGGAAAAAAAAAAAAAAAAAAAAAGTGTCAAGCGAATGGTGGACTCGGAGAGCCAGGTGTTCTTTGTTCTGGCTTGAGGAGGTTGACACAGGCATTTTTGTCAAGATTTGTGTGGACGTGGACGTCGATGCGGATGGAGAGGAACAGCAAGCAGCACCGCAAGTAGCACCACCAGCTTCACACAGTACCTACGTGCCTGCTTGATATCATTTTGATTACCTAACATTGGCGTTATCGTGACATGTCTGCTTCTAAGTCTATAGCATATTTCTATGTACCTGAGTTCCCTTACTTTGCCCGTTAACTACGTACAACTGTTACTCACCACTTCTTCTTACTTCAAGCTTCCTTGGTACCTGCATAGGACCTCGGAGACTAATGGGTATAATATCACAAGACAATTCACAAAGTATCTCGATGCTCTAGGCCAGATCCTTCCCGTAGTCCAACACTCACACCTAAATCCATCCAGTACAAATTGCTAACTAGAATGTTTTAACTCTGTCTTTGTAGGCTATCAACCGCTACGATCTGCCAGCGGTCTTGTCTTCACCTTGATGTTTTTTGATCGAGACGTAGAGGTAATGGTCTCCTCGCCGACGATACAAACACCGAGATTTTCTTCGTTTATGTAGACTCATTCTCCCCATATTGGATATCACAGGATCGGTGACATAACATTTTCTTACCAATGCACCGTGCGCGTACGATTGGAATCCCTGTTCAACGTACAGCACGAGAATCACGGCTCGCCTTGAACAGCATCCTTGTGCCTGCCATAGTATCTGAAGAGCCTCAAGCACATGTTTCACTGTTCAAAATACTGTTCAGGTACCCAGGTATCGTCCATGAACGGTATCACTGCTCGGCGTCGACGTTTTTGGTTCATCGACAGTTGCCCGAGTAATGAGCATGAACACCATCGTTATGTAGATACACAAGCACAGTTCACCAAGGTTGAGAGTCGTCAATAGCTTCGGGGTTGCAGCGACAGCCAACCTGTTCGAGGGTATAATATGGGAAATTCCATCCCCCATCCTGTCACAGAACTCTTCATCATCCAAAATCAGGACTCCCAAATTGCAACCTCAATCTCATCGAGACGCAACCTCATCCCATCATAACCCAAACACCCATATCATCTTTTCATTCACCATCGTCATGTCTTCTTTCCTCTGGTCCTCGGGCTTCGGTGCTCACGCATACCGACTTTCCTTCCCGACCATCGCCGACGTGATCGACATCGCGGATGCTGCGTTTGTGCGGGCCTCGTCGATTCTTGTTGAAGACACTTCGTCCGGCACGGTCGATCATCCCATGACGACCACCAACTCTGAGATTTCTTCTCCTTCCGGGAACAAGGTAAGCTTCCTTCTTCTAACAATTCAACAATGAGAATGTCGACACTGACCATATCCAGGCCATTGATGCTCCCCAAGACATTACCATCATGCTCTCCGTCGAAGTCGCTGAGCCGACTCACGTCGTCGAAGAGACCATCAGTATCGACACCTCGATTTCCGCCAGTACCATCGAAGAGACCGAGCCCACCAGTCCCATTGCCGCTAACAACGACGCATCCCCGGCCTTCCCTTCCTATGTCGACGTGCAATCCGACCATGATGTCACTCTGCCCGTGGAAATCGCGCAGGTTAACAACACCTCCGCACCGAATCACGAGGCCCATGTCTACTCGCTTGTCGCTTCGACCATGAACCTCATTGAGGTCCACACCTACCACCATTCCGCTCCCCGCCTTGAAATGGTCGAAATCAACACCACCCTCATTCCCAGAAGTCTCACGGAGCCGGTCGAGGATCTTGGTGCATTTGCTTCGAGTGTCGACTACAACGACTTCGAGCGATTCCTTGATGAGGATCGGATGTGGGGTGTTCATCGCCCAGCCCTGCGCAAGCCATTGGTAATTTTTTCCAAGGCCGTCCAGAAGGAACAAGTCGTCCCAAGTGTGAAGCCGGAGAGGAAGAGCGGGAAGGAAGTCGCAGCCGACGCTAGCGGTGCAAGTACCTCTTACATTCCGTCCCATGCTACTCAACAGTCAGATGACATCATCTCCAAGCGCGAGCGCAAGTTATCTACCGAGTAAGTTTCTTTCTTCCAGTTAAAGCTCCCCTTGTTTTGGAAGACGACAAACTAACATTTGATAGCACCGATGTGTCCATTGAAACTTGCCAGACTGTCGAGACTGCTAAGGCTACCGATACTGTCCTCACCACTCCGGCCACCGCCCCCTCGCACCCCCATGCCACCCCTGAGCTGGAGTGCAATGTTCAACCACCCATCGTTCCGAGGATTATCATCACTGAACCCCACGACATCCCCCTTCAAGACGTGGACGATGCCCAGCTAGCTCTCGAAGGCCAAGGCGACATCCCATACATTAAGGCACTGCCACCTTTCAGCAGCCTGTACGACTACGGCTATCTCAACCTTACGCGACAAAAAATCGAAGATCTATGGATCATGACAATTCTCAATCGACCCGGTTGCACGACGAAATATGCCAGACTTAGCTGCGGCTTCTGGTATATCATGGAAGATAAGAAGAACGTGCGAATGATGCTCGAGCCCGAGTATGAAGACTTCCTCGCATGGATCGGCGAGGTCAACCCTGATGAGACTGCCGGTGATGTCTTTGTCGCTGCTAGTCAGGAAAACGAGAACGAGCCGGAAGTCAGCGTGCCCAAGGACGACGAGCAAGACAACGGGGAGAACGGACGCCCCAAACATCTGACTCCCGAATGGACTCCCAGGCCCGCGGACTAGAAAGCCAAAGGCCAGGAAATCCCGGAGGATTCCGAAGAGCATGAATATGTCGCTGATACATACGAGGAGGAAGAAGAAGATGATGAAGAGGACTGGGCCGAACTTCTTCGCTGGAAGAAGCGCTACGAGCTAGGCCGAGGTTGGGGTATCGTAAAGACATTCAACCATCCCGACTATGCCGACAGGAAGTACGCGCTAGGCAACGACGACAGATGGTACTTTGAGTACAACGAGAAATATCGCGGTCTGATGCAAAACGAGCTGGATCTATTCAACAGCCGAAGGGAGGCCGGGAGCTCGGATCTAGTCGAAGGGGCGGAGGAGCAGACGTCCACAAACCGCTTGGGGCTTGCCACCATTGCTGAGGAGGAAGAGGAGGAGTGTTGAAAAGGCACAGTTTCACGACATGAGGAAGGATTATCGTTTGGGGAATGGGTTGGGAGATCATCGTTGACAAGGTTGGTGGACAGGGGTTACATATGGTTCAAGCCATTTGATCATGGGGATACGGTATTAAAGGAGGAACAATTAGGAAATGGAAAGCTGTAAACTACAACCTAAACTCCTCCGTGCCTGACTAGGACTAGTGATTGTGACTCTGGTATTGTAAGTATTCCATTGCGACTTGCTTTGCTACTACCAAACAATGATGTTCCCTTATATTGCTCTGTGACCTCCTAGCAGAAAAGCCTCCCACTTGTTGTGACATAAACTTACTATCCTACTGTGCCCGTGTTGTGCCGCTCAGAAGTAGGATGTCTATACATATCATTCCAATTACTGCCACAGGTCGGTCCCAAAGCTTTCGCCTCGGTCGGCGACGATGTAGATTTTGACACCTGCCATTGCAGTTGATCTCCTTATGGATTGTTCTGGCTCCCTCTTTTCTTTTCTTTTCTTTTCTTTTCTTTTTTTTTTTTTCCACTTTCCTTTTTCCTTCTTTTTTCTGTTTTTCTTTTTTCCTTTGCACAATGTGGAATTGTTGTGTCAATACATCGTGCTTGTCTGAGGTCCTGTTGATCGTACAGCACATGAACATGTAGTGTCCTAATCCCAACCTTGTATCTGGATAGCTTCCTACCACTGTGTCACTGTTCACAGGACTGTTAAGGCCAGTCAAGCATCACCTACGAACAGCACCAATGTTCAAAGACGAAAACAAGAGTCCGCCTACAAGGTTTACATCTCCGAAAATCCATGGGTATCCATAAAGTAACCTCACCGGTTGCCCGCGCGACGGACCTCACCAGCCAAATAGCCTACTCATGATGTGAACAGCCAAACAGTTCCACCATAGTCGCAAGTGGGTAGAATATAGCCTTAGAGTGTCATGGACAGCCAAGCTGTCCCATGGTATAAGCATCTCTTTTTGCTGGCCCAGACATCGACCGGACTTCTTCCTTCTGCATCCCAATGCTGGACATACAACTTGGACCCCGACCACGAATACCTCTCTCACACATCGACACATCGTTGCAACAACAGCTTGATCTCTTCCCCTAAACAATCACGAACATTATCAAAATGTCTTCCTCTCTCTGGTCTTCGGGCATTGCTGTGCATGCCTACCGCATTCGCAACCCAGACCGCGCCATCGTTAAGGCCATCATCGCCGGGTCTTTCGCGGCTCCCATCAACAAGGTAAGTACTCGGCATCACGCCACACCTTTCAAGTCACTTACTTACATTACTAACTTCTTTGAACAGACTTGTCCTGTACTCAAGGCCAAAGCTACAAAAAAAATCCACATTGCCGACTTCGACGAGGATATGAGCATCGGCATCACCGACGAGCTTGACGACAGCACTGCCTCCGCCTCCATCCGCGCTTCTCAAACCAGTTACTTCTCATTCCCCGTCATCGAGGGTCAAGATTCGTCAAAGGACGCCGACATCGCTTCGCCGGACAAGTCTCATCGCACCCGCAAGGGTTCTACCAAGTAAGTCATCTGCCTCCCCTAGCATCTGCATCGCATATGCATGAACTGGTACTAACCATCTGCAGCATCACTTCTTCGGACAATTCCATGTCCACGGTCAACAGCCAGTCGAGCAAGAACACTGCCGACACCGCCGCCAGGGAGTACTCTGAATTCAACATCGCCAACACCAACACTAAGAGTAGTCAGTTTGATACCCCTGGCCATGGCGACGAAAGCGCTTCTTCCCGCGACAACCGCTCTCCCATTGAGGACGAAACGCCCCACTCCACTTTCGAATCCTTCCCCACCTTCCGTCTAATGACCGCGCCTTCCTCCCGCGGCACCCCTTCGCCCGTTTAGTCCGATCCCACCAACGACAGTGACATCGATACTTACTTTAGCGTCTTCTATGCCAGCGACGACGACTATAACAGCGATGCTGACTCGGCCAAAGACCCTATCGAAGACCTCGAAATTGTGCACACCCTTGACCGCGAAGAGTATGGGCTCTGGTACGTGCTCCTCGCCAACTCGCAATGGTATATCTACCACGACCGACGTAAGATCTCCCGAATGCCCCCGGATGAGCATGAGGACTTCCTGGCTTGCATGCAGGACCCAGACGCGAAGCCCGCCACCACTATCACGGATTAGGAGGCCGAGGTGGCGTGTGGATCTGACCAACAAAACGATGACGATGAGGAGAAAGAGATGGAACAAAGAGAACCAAAAGTTAAGACCGTTGCTATTTCTCGCGGGGCAGAAATGGTCTGAATATTGGAGGATTTTGAGAAGGTTGACGACGACGATGAAGACTACAAAGTCTTCCTGTGATGGACTAGCTGGACTCAGGGATGGCGATGTGGTTTATGAAGGAAGGATGGGAGGATTTTGACCGACTAGTTGGGATGCGGAAATGAATGATGACAGTCATGAGATGACATTGTGCCATATCCAAGTAATTCGTGACATGACATGAAACTTGCAAGCTTGCCTGATGATATCACTGCTTCCTTGAACTTTATGATTGACATTCGTGAAAAACTTCGCAAGTGACTGTTATTTTGCTTCAGGTAATGACCCCTGCGCGCTGCTCCTGTCATGACCTTTCCTTCCCCTTGTGTACAAAACTCACTGAATTACCGGTGGTGACCCTGGTGATGGTAAAAGTAAAGTCTCATTTGCACATCTTCCTTGTCCTATGCCATAACCGTGATATCCTACCGCCATTAGATACACAGCTCGACCTATCTTCCGTACCATCCACACCCACTCAAATAAATCGCTTTGCATTTGAACGACGTATTATGGTATTATTGTTGAGTGTCCTCAACCATGTACATGCAGCCGTCGCCTTCTCTCTCCATCCATGTCTGTTCATGTCTTGGCACGTGTGAAGAGCCAGACTTCCGTGACACACTCGACTCTCATTGCGACCCTAAGGCAAAAAGTCCTCGATAGTATCGTAGAGTATCATAGATATAGAATTCAACAGTCACCATCGGAGTGAAGTGTCATTTCCAGCTATGGGTTCCTGTTCAGCACTGTACACTGCTGACCTTGTCTGTACCTTATCGTTGCCGGGCCACTCTCACGACGAGCCAAAAGCGAACAGCCCTCAGTAGTATCACACAGAAGCTGAAGGATTCCCGAGCTGAATAGGGTGGAAGGGTTATCCGTAGCACTGCAGTGTTGTTCAGTGCTGTTCAGTTTCCACCTCCCCTATTCGAACTTGAACTGACCAATCATGTGTTGTACATCCATCACCATGTCAACAAACCACCAAAAACCTGTCGACAGTCGCCGGCGACAGTCGAAATAAAATTCCCACATGGGAGAGTATAAGAATTCCCCTCCTGCCCCAGATCCTGAACCAAACTTCTTCCTCCCTCATCCAAAAATCCCAGGATACCCCAAGCATCATTGCAACTCAAACGCAAAGAAGCATTCCCATCCTTCATCATCTTTCATCACATCGTGATAACACTTCTTCATTACTTTCTTCATCGAAATGGCTATCTCATTCTGGCCCTCTGCCTTCGAGGCTCAAGACCAACACCTCATGTTCCCGAAGATCGCCGACATCAAGGCAATGGCCATCGCAGCCTTTGCTGCATCGAGCGTTGCTCATGGTAAGTCGTCCACAATAGCCCGCAGCTTCAAGTACCTGATCAAGACTAACCATACTCTAATAGTTCCCATCTCTACTGAGGCCTTTGAGATCGCCAACATCCTCAGCATTCCACAGGAATTCCAGACGCTCTTCCTCGGTGACTTGTCTCAGGACGTCGGCATGATCGACAACATCAAGAAAGCTCGCCGCATGAATGCCATCATCGACGCCACCATCAAGGACATCACCCCCACCGAGGTCAACAAGACGACTCACGAGGCCAACATCGTCGACAACGTCAAGAATGCCACCCTGCCGACCGACTCTGAAGCTACTGCGCCTCTCCTCATCGAGGACGACAAGTCTTCTCAAGTTGCCGAAGTCTCTCACCAAGGCGATCTCATCCATAATGTCGACATCATCTTTGCCAACAACCGCGACGACACTTCATCCATCGCCGACAAGGAAATCTTCACCATCGAGGAGAACAACAAGCACATCTACCATCATGTTCTACCCGCCATCGACATCACCGAGGTCAACATCTCCATGACTTCCAAGATCACCGACGTCTCCGAATTTGACGACATGGGCGCCTCTGCCTCAAGCATGGGCCACGACTTCGAGCGTTTTCTGAAGGAAGACAAGATGCAGTGGGTGCACTCCATCGCTAACCAGCCTGAGCTTTGCACGGCGGTCTTTAAGACCAAGAAGCAAGCCATCGTGGTCATAAAGGCAAGCAACCAAGACGGCAAGGCCATCGCTTCTGACATCAAGCCTTTGATCGACAACAAGACTGAGAACATCGCCGCCGAGGAAAAGGTGGTCGATACCGAAGTCGACATCGTTCACCACGCTCGCAGATTGTCTAATGAGTAAGTATTCCAGATAATCCCCAGCTTCAACTTGCAGCAGCCTTACTAACCTTTCGCGCAGGACCGACTCCTCAACTGAGACGGACAAGACTACCGACAGCGATGCCAGCCGCGCCACCACTCCCGATACTCCGGAGACGGAGTACTCCCCCCCGACACCAGCGCCGTCGACCACAAGTTTGACGATGTGGAACTGTCAAGCAACGGCAATCCTGAGCAAGCCGAAGAGGACCAATCGGCCACCACCACTCTTGATGCCTCCTCTTTCGACCACATCTACAATTACGGCCAACTCTCCCCATCCGATTTTGACGCCACCCTCATCATGGAACGTCTCGACTCCAACCGTTGCTACGTCCAAATGACCTGCGGCTATTGGTACGTTCTCGAAGACGACGACGAGATCCGCCCCATGTCAAAAGCCGAGTACCAGGAGTTTATCGAGTGGACCAGCCAAACCCCCGTCATCACCCGCGAGGATTTCAACAAGAAGCAACAAGCGGACGCCGAGCAGGGAATCATCACCAGCAAGGCGATCGCCATCATTGAGGTTTTGGAGGACGATGAGGAGTCCGACGGCGAGCAAGCCAATTGTTTCGAACAGAACCACGCCAGCACCCCCGAGGAGTAGGAACCCTCTGGACAGACTGGTTTGACTTTGACAACGAAGACAAGGAGAATCATCAACCCATCGAGCTAATCGACTACGAATCTGCCGATCTGGATCTCATGGCTGCTCCCGACTACCAGGATCAGGATGAGGCCACAACCGGCAGCGGCATCGAACTCCTCGACTACACCGACCTCGCCGACGACGAGGACGACGATTATCACTCCTCCGACCCGCTCGCCGCCTGGGATCGACCCGCAAGACATTGGCGACAACTGGACCGCGTGCGGCCTGTTCACCCACCCCGACGGAAACAAGAATTTCGTGATCGGCAGCGATGAGCAAATCTACTGGATGTGCGAGGGCATGTTCCGCTTGCTTGATGCGCGCGAGCTGGATCAGTTCAATCGCTGGAGAGATGGGGATGTCCACGCCTTTGATGAGGAGGAGGAGGGAGAGAGGGAGCAGAAGACTTGGGTGCGTGCGGCGCTGCGCAAAAAAGGGGGGAGGATGACCAATGAGTGGTATGCTTGGAGTGCGGAGATGGAGAGTATTGAGGAGGAGGATGAGGATGAGGAGGTGGTGGTGGTGTGGAGGGACTAGGATGGGCTTTGGTAGATTGATTGGGATGGAATGAAAGAAGGACGGGAGCAAGGATTGAAGAATTGACGTTGGAATTGACTTTGCGGGGTACACGGTCCGGGTATGATGGGGATGGTATCGGATCAAGACACGGGGCCTATAGGGTATGGGACGAAGGGAAGGGCAAGGATTGGGAAACCGGATAACAGTGAGAATAGCGCAATGAACTGCTCCCAGTGAAACTTGGCCACAGCCGTGACTTGTGACAGTGACTCTGATGACTATCTGAAAGTTGGAATAATAGACGAGTTCTTGATTGAAATGCCTGCTTGCGTGCGTGACTGACCGGAAATGACTTCCTGGCCAGCTGCATTCCTCCATCTTAACAATCAGTGATTGTCTCCAGGGTGTATGTAGCGATTCCGGACCCTATCGCAACGCTAACATCAGTCAGCCGAATCTGTATCTCGGCTTGTTTGTGCGCGATGTTAGTGCATAGGCCCTGAACCACCCGTAGATTCGGTGCTTGACTAACACTTGGCAATGGTCTTGTGAAATGACTTGCCGTAAACACCCGACTGCCGGCCTCCTTGTAACGACCTCGCGAAGGGAACATACGTCAACAGCATATCTCGAATGAACATCCATGGAGTAGGACGGACAGTCGATTTACAACATGATTGTGCGTTGAGCCGATACAAAGAGGAAAAACAATCAATTGCGTTGTGATGCCAAAGCCAAACACCGAGCACGAACTCGATGGGACCCGGACCACTCGTCGGTGTTTTTGACTAGCGGCTCGCCGGCATTCCTACATCTTCACATTCCCATCCCCCATCCCGCAACCCTTAAGTATATTCAGCAGAACTTATCTCTCATTACTAGACGAACTAAGCTATCGATATCAACATCAATCAAATTACGAGATTGCGATCCGGCGGTGTTGTGGCAGAGTGTCTCCCACGACATCCATGCACTTTGTACGGCCTTCTCCCTCAGCGCATCGCCATGTCTTGGCATCCCTCGCCGGTCTCCTTAAGTCGGTACCAAACAGGCGATCACCACAAAGCCATTGTTCTTCGAATACTCACCCCAGATTCTCTCGTCTCCGGGAAACCGTGCTCGAACATACAAGCTTTCCATTTGTTCCAGCTTCCACAACTGCGACGACTGTTCCGTGACCTCGAGCAACGTCAGGATGATCGGCAACAGCAGTCAATTCGACTACCGCCAGTTATGACGGCCTTGGGTGCCCTAATATGAATAGTCCTCTGTAAGTACAGTTCCGACCTTCCATGAATGTCCAGTCTCTGCGACTGTGAAGTATGTTCGGTGATCTCGAGCCCCGTTGGCTTGGCTGGTGATAGCTAGACATTTGTTGCTGAAATGACACTTGAATGTTGCGATATAGCCAGTTACCGGCGAGCAGAGCTTCCATGAGGCTCGTGGACTCATACGCATCAGAAGACGGTTCAGTAAACTCGAGAGCCGTCAGCTTGACTGGCAACAGCTGTAGATCTCACTGTCGCCAGACATGTCATATCGAATACCAGCTACAGAATCTCGGAGGGGGAACCACTCTTCCATGTTCTTCCCCCGTTGCCATGCCCACGAGACTGTTCAATTATACCTTGTCCAGCCCTGTTCATCACTGTCCCATCCCCCAGAAACAGATTTTCACCCCTGTTCACAGACCGCCTTCCCTGTCTGGACTGTTCAACCCGCCTCGACCAATGAGGTGTAACACCCTGTCGCCGGGTTGCTCATGACAACCAAAACACCAACGGTCGCCTGTCCACAGCATCACCAACCTCGTCGCCACCACCTTCCACTCATTTCGACAGCGATACTCGAAGCAACCACATAACTACAGCACTACTAAACCATGAACAGCCCATCTGAACAGACCTGGATTCACCCAGCAACCACCCAGCAACGCAGCAGCATGAGCCCAGCCTGAGGGGGTATAAGAGCACATTTTCTAATGCCAGAACTGGAACTCAATCCTTCTCGCGTCATCTCACATCGATTATCTCTGCACTAGTGCAAGCTTTTACCATCGATCACCATCACACTTTTGCCTCACGGCTCTCTTTGAAACATCTTCTCTTGTCTAACGACACTCACAATCGACCTTCAACATACTCATCATCATCAAGATCTTGCCGCTCTGCCGCATTATCTTCCCCAAACTATCATCACCAGTCAAGCTCATCAGCGCGACTATTACCTTGATACCTTTGCTCATCTTCCTCTCCTCACACCTCCTTCTCACCCCACTCCGCTCTCAGTCAACATCATGTCTCCTACTACCGGAACTTCTGCGCTTGCGCACATTATCAACAACAAGATGATCGACATTGCGGACATTCGCAACGACCACGACATCCACGACCTTCAGCCTGCGGACAACAAAGTCACCATGGACATCGATTCTGCCGGCGTCGACACCACTCTCCACGCAATCATGGGCATGGTCATCATCTCGACGCTGACGGGCAACACTTCCCTGACCGCCCTCGCTGCCTTCATCATCATCGTCGCTGTGAGGATCACCACTCTCGAGGACGACACATCCACAGTCGACACATCCGCCATCACCCTCATCCAACAGGTCGCTGCTCCAGCCGATGCCGCCATTCCTGCGGCTCATATCAACAGCTCGCAGCCCATCGATATCCCCGCGGACACCACCCACATCAACGGTCCCATTTTGGGTTCCCACATCGACAGGGAGCATTTCGAATCCATCGCTCTTACTGAAGAGGAAGCCCACATTTATCGTCATACCCGCCCGACCTTCGACATTGTCGAGATCTCGATTCCTACCACGAATCCCGCCATCACTTCTGGGCCCAAGGCCAAACTCCTCATTCCCTTGGCAAAGGAAGTTAACGTTGCGGCCCGTTTCGGTCCTCATATTGGTATGTCAAGATCAAACATTAAAAGGAACGAAGAGATCAAAGCTAACATCAAAATAGACTTCACTGCCATCTGCAAACTCTCCACCATTTACGAGGTGGATGAGGAAGATATCCCGTCGGCCCGTCCCGAGACAAAGATTGGTAAGTCAAGATGAAACTCCGGCACAAAGAGATCGAAGCTAACTTTGCGGCAGTCTCCACCCAGACATTCAAGGACGACGATATCAACAACAGCAATGAAGAGGACATCGAGTTCCCGCGATCTTTTGGTGACGAAGAAGACAGCAGCTTCAACTCAGCTGAGGACTTCTCCGATACGGAGGAGGACACCATTGCCTTTGTGAACAAAGTCCACCGACTGTGCGACGAGCTGGAAAAGGTCGAGTGTTTCAGCGACCCGGTAGAGCACACCATCGAGCTCGCAAAAGACATTGAGGCAACATTCCAGAAGTGGGATGAGGAGGATCTGGAGGCGTTCTCCGACTCGGAGGAGAATGTCGTCGCCATCGCAATGCAAATCGAGGTCGACACCCGGCCCACACCGCCCACCCCGCCCGAGTCTCCCACCCGCGCGGCTTCTCCCGCCCCCGCCGGTAAGGGGTCCACCAAGTTCACCGAATCCGGCTTTTTGATCGAAAGTCCGGACAACTTGCCAATCCAGGAGATCACCAGGGCCGCTTCCACCCGCTTCACTCCATCCGGCTTCCTGGTCGAGACCCCGGAGAACGCTGCAATCCGCCATTCACCCGAGAACTTCGCGACCCTGGGCCCGATGATCTTTACGAGCTCTCCAGCTCCGGAAACCCCGACCGGCCCTCGCGCCCACAAGCCAATCTTCGCCTCCCCTGTTGGAGAGCCCTTTTTTCACACTCGCAAAGTGTCCAACGAGTAAGTCACCCTCACCATCTCACAATTTGCTGTAAGTGTCTTTACTAACTATTCATAGGACCAACACCAGCGAGGATACGAACGATACCAAGGACAGCAACGAGACCAACTGTACCAAAACCACTGCCACCGAGCCCGGATCTCCAGCAACAGTCTACTCGAGCCCGGACCATACCTACGAGTATCAGGCCATGGCCGGCTTCATCATCGCTCTTTCTAGCAAGACGCCCACCAGGATCGACTTCGCTCCTATCGCCCAGTCGGGCGAGAATATCCACTACGACAGACGGCTACTCAAAGAAGAAAGCCCATCACCTTCGCCCATGAGTTGCGGCAACACCAGCTCGACATCCTCCTACGACCCAAGGGACATTGAAACACCCTACTACTATTCGGACGACACTCCCGAGGATCTGGACATTCTGGCAATCTTGGAGCGGCCCGGCGGTCCCAAGTACGCCAAACTCTCGTGCGGCAACTGGTATTTTTACAACGACGATGGCTCGGTGGACCATCTCAACTGGGAAGAGTACGAAGAGCTGCTGGCCTTCATTGTGGGCGATGTGGCTTCTCTTCCACAAAAACTCCATCAGGTCGCTATCCAAGCCGCGGCAAAGCTTCAGGACGAGAGAGAGCACGTTGCCGAAAAGACCGTTGCCGAAGAGGGATCCATTGTCGAAGAACCCATTGCCAATGTGGGTTAGGAATCCATAGGGCAAGCGGTTAATCAAGAGAAGGAGCTGCCACTGCCGTGGGATGATGAGGAGGAGGAGCCCGCGACTACAACTACTGAGACTACAGAGGAACAGATTGAAGAGCAGCCACCACTTCCATGGGTCCCTTGGGACGACGACGAACCCCGCTTTCAAGAGAAGGGTGCAGTTCAGGAGATCCAGGATAGCAACGACATCACAGAAGATTTCACTGAGAGCATCGACGACCGACTCCCGCTTCCAAGGGTGCCATGGGACGAGGCTTTAGCAATCGTGCAAGAGGAGGAGGAATCTATCCTGGAGGTGCAAAACACCATGGACGAGGAGGAGGAATCCATTCTCGAGAGATGGTACACCGCCGATGAGATGCCGCCCACCTGGGAAGTCATCGAACACATCCCCTGCCCGGCCGAGAATTCGTCCTTTGCAGAGTACGTTCGCGGGAGTGACGACCATTGGTACTTCCGCCTCGCTGGGCCCGAGTACAGGCCCCTGGACTCACGGGAACTCCGCTGGTTCATCAGCTGGCGACACGATGCTCGCCCTATCAACACGATCGTCGAGCTTGGAGAAGAAGATTTCTTCTAAGCTCCAAATCATCACAATCTCGTATTTTCAGCCAGTCGACGGTCGAGGAGCGAGAGACAAAGACAAAACGCAACAAGAACGGGAAGTGGGCGGCGCCATTGGAAGAGTCTTGAAGCAATAGGTTAGGACGGATGGTCGGAACGCCACTTACCTTACCAAGGAATTGTGAGGGGGGACGGGATCTGATGGGATGGGCGATTTGGAGGACCTACAGGGATCACAGTGGTGCTTGGACAGGTTAACTGGGCTTTCACGGAGGATCATGTTGGATGGGAAAGGTCATGGACGGGAAATGGTTTGGATTGGGAAAAGAGAGTCTGCTAGGAGTGTTAAGACGTTGAAACGAAACAGACATGGAGGATCATCTTGGACGGGAAACGTTATGGACGGAAAGGGTTTTTTTTTTTAAAAAAAAAAAAAAAATTGGGAAAAGGAGATAGCTACGAGTGCTGGAAGTCAAAATAAAACACATATAGCTTTCTCCAACTTCAACCGGCCCTCTTGTGCAAGGTGAACGAGTGATACTAATGTTCAATATGCCTGACAGTGATAATGAGGTCTCACAGTTAATAAGTGTATATGATATGATGCAGATGCCTGACGAGGTCTCACTCTCACGAACTTACATACCCTGCTATAGTAATCAACGAACTACCGAGGAAACTACTGTACATACCTTCTTGACGATGCCGAGGTGATGAGACACAAAAAACGAAAGAAACCGGCAAGTAGTGTACACTAACTAAGAGACTAGTTTCCCTGGAGCCTGGCCTGGTACGAGCATAGCCTCACTCACTCGCTGACGAAAGAACCAACACCAACAGGATTTAGATCTGGATTTGCCCTGGACACGACACGCCTCGTATCATGTTGGAATGAACGCACGACGGACGATAGGATTTTTTGAAGAGACGATTTCTTCTGAACAACGGACCAAACTCGGCCGAAGGAGGCATGGCAACATGAAAACATGGTAACATGGCAATATGGCTTGATCAGCATCAACTTGGACTAAACAAGCGCGACTGTGCGTTAGCTCGGAGGCGTGGAAAACCGGAAAGAAAAGGACTGTGCCTGGACAAGCCTGGACAAGCTGGAGCTGGAGGATCCTCTTTCTTCACCGTGTGCCGGAGTAAACGGCTACGATGGCCGAACAGACCATGCGCGGAGCACCTTCTTCATGCATCGCATGCTAGTTGTCGAGAATCATGGTAATGATGACGGAGGGTATTTCTGTTTTGAACGAGGTTTCCGTTCGGGCGCCGTACCCCTTATGGGTCCATCAGGATGCCATCAGGATGGGAAGGGATTTTCTAGCTGCGTTAGGAGGTTTCCATTGTGTGTCAGTGTGTTTGAAGAGCGAGTGCTTGGGGCGTTGCATGAACGGTGATGCATTATCTGAAAGCGCCCTGGTCACTTGATTGGTGCATCGTGTAACATTCTTTCCGCTTTCGAGAGTGTGCCTGTGCTGCGGTGTGCTCCGCTCCTGCTGCTCCTGCTGCTCGGGCTGTTGCTCCTGTGCCTGCTGTGCCCGCCTGATGCACTTGCCCGCTCGGGATTTTGTGATGTGCATCTCGCAAATTTGCACAAAGTGGGGTGTGTCCCAAGACAGGCATCAGGACTAAGGTATGTATGTATACAGAATGCCGCACTCCTGGGTATCCGTCCTCGCACGTGCGGTGCCGTGGTAGTTGATGGTGATCTCGCTGACTCTCGAGTATTGAGCGATCGAGCACTCGATTGCTTTTGTCCCAAGGGAAGGAAAGATGCAAGATGAGTGGCAGGCACTTCCACGAAAAGAAGCTCAAGTTCGACTTGGCAAGACATCCCTTGTCCAGACTATAGCCCCCCTGTCTATACCTCTAGGCCCAGTGCAAGCACTTCAAGCGAGCACGCTAGAGGCGCGGAATGTTGTGTGTTTGTTCCGCCGCCGCGGGGGAAGGAGGTCTGAATGGAGCCTTCCAATATGCACAAGGTGCAGCGTCCACAGTGGAAACAGTGGGAAGACATCCGAGCCGTCGCTACCCTCCCCCGTCGTCTCCCCCTCCTGGGGCCCGCGAGGGGCCGTCTCAACCTGAACGGCTCTGGGAGGAGCTGGGGACGGAGCTAGTTTCTCCTTGTGAGCTAGATCGACTACGAACTCCTGCAACGTGCGTCATTATGGTCCCACCACTCGAGGACGACCATTGCCAACCAAAAGTGATTCCTTTGATAAGGTATCCTTCGGACCTCAGGCCCCCCTCGGCCCCTCGAAGCCTGCGCTCATCATATTCGGGAGCGCTTCCAGTCGCCCCGTGTGCTCCAGACAGTTCTGGACTCCTGGCCGTGTCTGAGGTGTCGCGCTTGTGCAAATGACCAATCTTTTTATGGTCTGTGAGATTTCTTTTGTCGCCGGGTGTCCGATCTGTCTGTTGTCGACGAGGTGGGAAATGCCCGTCAATAAAAGGTGTGTCAATCCTTGTCTTCATTCCTGAAGCCTGTCGGCCTGTCAGTCAGAATGGGGCAAGTGCTTTTGCTGCCTTTTCAGCGCCCAAAACTGCCCAAGAGAAAAGAGGCGCATGTCGGTCGGCTGGTCCGCCTCTGCCTGCAGTGTGTGCTTGCCGCTTCCACGCCGGTCTTGGGAAGGAGGAAACAAAAGAGTCGAGACGGAAAATGACAACCGAGGAAATGATATGTCTTGGTCCTCCTTGCATCTCGTCTTTTTTTTACAAAGTCGAGGAAGGAAAAAGAGAGATCAATTGGACAGGGCCGGAGCCGAGCCCTTTTGATGGTTTTTTTGTCTCGACTTTTGTCTTATCTTTCCAGCGCCCCGGAGGTCGGAGGAGCACTGTTCTGGGTGCCCTTTTGAGCACTTCCAGGGCCTTTGGGACCCTGGCCTTTCCAATAAATCCGAAAATCCGGGCCCCTCAGGAAGCGTACTCTCCAGCGTTCATGATGCTCAGTGTGCCAGCTCCGTGCCTCCCTTGTCCTGTCGTTGGAAGCGCACCGCGGACGCTGCCGTCGTTGCCGATGATCTTCCTCACGTCATTGGTCTGAAGCGACCACAGGCGAGCGGACGACCACTCAGAATGGAGAATGGTGCATACAAACCTTACCCGTTTGGGGCCATGGCTTGGCTGGGAACCCCGGGTTGTCCCCTGGCATCTTTGCCTTGTATTTGTTCTCATTTCCTACTCTCTTTTATTTTTGTCACATTTCTATGAGCACCAGACATCTGGCACAGTATCGTTCGCGTTGCCGTGATGCACTCGCTTGCTGGGACGCAGTTGGCAGCTGTTTCTGGCCTAGCCGTGCAAAAGGGCCTCTAGACTAGAAAGCACCGCAAAACCGACGGCCCCGCCATCCGCAGGAAGTGAGGTGGAAGGTGGTCTCTTTTCTTCTTTCCCTTTGTTTTCCAGCCATTCGCCAGGCTATCCAGGTGAAACACTGGACGACCAGGGGCCCAAAAGCAGCCAAAGCAGCAAGAGCGAAAGAGGGCTCGCTTGGGGGTTGCTTGGTACAGTCTTTACCCCTGCTATTGCAACCCCCCTCCTTATGCTAGAACCCTACCTACCTTACCTTACTTATTGCACAGCCAGTTGGGTGCAGCATTTACAGGCCCATACTGGGACTGCTAACAGTCCACCGTTTATTACGATAGTTTCGGGCCGAAAATTTGGATAAACAGGGGTGCTGACAGTTGCTCGCATTTGTTTCGAGCTTGTTAAGTTAGAGGGTTAGGGTTATAAAGAGTCTGGATTCGGTCAGATTCCAGCGCCCAACCCCCAGTCTCCCTGATTCTGGTGCACCAGGGGCATTGAATTGCAAGAAAAGTCGCTGCAGGAATTGTGTTGGAATAATAGGGGTAAAGACTGTAATACACCTGCCCATTCGCCTAGGTACCCCTTCGCACACCCTAGTGTACGGGCTTTGGTAACTCTCCGCCGCTTCGCTCGACTGTCTCTCTTTGGGAATCTCTGCTGTTTTGTTGCGCGCCGCGGGGAAAGAAAGGCCTGAAGAGAAGGGAACATGGCACGGATGGATTCGTCCATTTTGTTTCCAATTCGCAATTCCCAATCCTCCCCCTCCAGTCCCTCCCACTTGGTCCGACTGCCGTCAGGTGCTACTGTAGTTTGAGAGAAACAGTTACCAGTCAAGCGGACTCACGCGCGTGTGCGTACCACCAAACACACATCGAGTCCATCCCACCAGCGGTCCGCCATTTTCGCAAGCCTTTGCATTTCTCTTTTGGTTGCATGCCTTCTCCCCCGTTGAATGCTGGTTTGGACTGTTTCCCCCCGCTCGTGGCCCAATCGTCCACAATCCAGCAACCGGAATCCAATCCCAATCTTCAACTCATCCTGCCCTCAATCCTCCAATTCCATCTCTCCCTCTCCCAGCCAGTCTCTTTGTCCGTGTCGCCAGCAGCAGCTGCCCGTCCGGCCGTTGTCTCGTAGACAGACACACACCTCACTCCCGTCAGAGACAAGACAACACACGCCCTTCACCGCGCTCCACCTCTTCTCCCGGGGAACTGGGTCGCTGCCCCCAACCTACCATACCCTCTGCTCGGGTCCAAGCAATAGCCACCTGGCATCCATCCCATCATCTGCCATCCCCATGATGCACTCGTCTGCATCGGCAGCACAATAGCTCGCACAAGGTTGACCCAGTCATCCCATCATCCCAGTATCGAGCCTACTGTTCTAGTTCCAGTCCCGCTTTGTTGGATCAAGAGTGTCGGGCCCGGCTTCTATTGATCAAGAAACCCAAAGCTCACACTCCCCCGCTAGCACCGGACACCAATCCAGGCCCTCTCAAGCGCTGGCGGCTTCTCACTTCGTGGCGATCAGCCAACGCTCCGCTTGCGTAATAAAGCTGTCCGGGTCTGGGGAAGGGAGCCCGAGAATGCGCTGCGCTAGCAACTACTAGTATCGCTTCCATCCTCGTCCAGTTGCCCAGCATCCTCGCCTGTTCATTGATGGGTGTGGAGTCAGGGCCTCCTTACTAGAGGATAGCCATCTCCACCATTTGGTGTCTATCCAAGTTCCACCTTTGTTTCTCTTTCCATCAAAACCAACCGACTCCCTCCCGTCCTCTCGACCCTAGTCCCCTGACCTCCATCAGCCTTACAAGTATCATCCTCACACACTTCAACAACCATCACCCCGTCAAGAGCCTGCGCTCTCACCCCACAATGGCGGCCCTCAATCTGCTCGACTTCAGCTATTGCGGCCTTGTCCTTCGCCGTAACCTCGACAAGTTTCACGACGCCTACGACGGCGAGCCGAGTCTCTTCGACGACTTTATCCCAACCGAGCATGATGATGAGAGGTCAGTAGAACAACTGTGTCCGACCTTGGGCCACATGGCAGCTGACATTGACTTGACGGACACCAGTGTTACACAAAGTTTCTCATCCATCTGGCAACAACGACCGCTATCCGATTCGACGCCGCCTCCAAGCCCTACTGTTTCACAACCATTTCAGTTCCACGGCATCTGTCACAGCAATGATTCCTCGCATTCCAGGACGCCCCTTTCCGGAGAACTTCTATGGAGTCTTGGCTCGCTTTCAGTTGTGAACGTATTTGTAAAGACGCCAGAGCGATACGAACATGTCGCAGTTCCTTTGAGTTCCGATTTGTACATGGTGCGGGAGAAGGCATACATCGACTACATCCCGTGTCCAGGCTCCGGTCCTGGTTCGCCCGCCCTCAGCGTTTTGTCCGAAGCCGCCCTACCCGAAATTGCCGACGACTTTCCCAGAATCGACGACAGCCGACCGGTGGTTACCGAAATTGAACTGGTTGCGGAGGAGGATCCAAAGGTCGAAGAGCGATCGATACTTCAACCCACCCAGACTCGCGATTGGCTTGCAACAGTGCTCGAGAAGAGACAAGCGACTCCCGAGAACGACAACGCATCTGCTCTGATGAAGGATCAGGCCGCTTTCGATGAGGAGGAATTGAAGAAGGCAGTGTATGTTATGAGAATCATGGCTTATTTGAAAGTGGATTGAAACTGACCCATGATACAGGAGGGTTCAACGTCGCCAACACGAGCGCTACAGGCCACGTCTCAAAAAGCGCACCCGTATGCGTTCCAGTCTGCCGCCGCAAAGTCGCAAGAAGTCAAAGAATTCGTCGAGGGCACCACCAACACCCCCACACGTACCGGAATATTCGCAATATCAACAATACCCGCCGCATCAAGGCTGGACTGGCTGAAGGGAAGGAAATTGTCGACGCAGACCACCACTACCGAGAAAGTGAGCAAGAGGAGGAAGCAGCAACGGGGAAACTGGATCGAGTGTTACCGCTACTTCCATCTTCGGCTCACGCCTGCCCTTTGAAGTACGATGGCAGAATTGGACATCGAGGTTCATCAAACCCAGCACCAGCTCTCCGGAAATTCGTCTCAATCATTGGCAGGTTATAACGAAACCAGACATGAAAATTCATCCTGCATCAGGCCGGGTCTCACAATCATTCGACCAGGCAGCCGAACGAGCGACAGGATGTCTTCACGCACTTCGGCCATTATGGGCCACCAAACACCATTGCCCCCCAATACACGGGAACGGGGTTTTGGGAAATTTCGTCTGTTCGGAGCCGTACAAAGCGATGACCGACACGACAGTTTCTGTGCCACATCATCATAATGCATTTGGTACTGAGCAAACTCACAATCACTCACACAACACTTTTTGTACACAGACCGACTCGTTTCATGTTGACTTCTTTTTGTATTGTTTTATCACATTGGATGCCCCATTTCTCGCATTTTGTATGGTTCTAGCCTAGCGAGAAAATTAGTGTGTATATCTTGAAATTCGCTCGTTTACTCAATTCGCTTGCTTGCTTGCTTGCTCACTTATTATTCGCCCGCACGCTAGATCCTCATTATCATCAATCACCCTTATCATCCACAGCACGTATCCCCCTCTTCTTCTACAAACTCAACATACTGTCTAGATCTAGACGGGCATTCGTTGGTATATGGTTATTCAGAGAGAAACTTGGCATATTAGCATCATCTATCGTCATGAAAACTCAAAATCGAAAATGCAAAAACCCGACAAACTAGTTAAATCTTCCGTGCATTCAAACCGTGATATTTCCCATGAGATAGGTGTGTGTGAGATGAGCTTTTCACTTACAGTACACCCTAGCAAGACCTCTTGTGAATAACACGTGAAAAAGCACCACCAATAGTATTCGCACACTAGCGAGAAAGAGGCTTCAAAGAGGATTCAATGGGGCGCATAGAGCGGTGAACAAGTTTCGCACTGCCATACCGGTACTGAATGCCTCTGAAAACCGCCACATCCTGCAGCCTCTCTTGACCGGCGAGCAAACAACGGCAACGACAACGAAACGACACAGCGACGGCACGGCATGGTAACTTGAGTGGACTCTTTGCAGCCTTCGCACCTTTGGCACCAGTGGGCAGCACAGCACATGGCAACAGGGCTCGACAGGACAGAGGATGAATGTACCGTACAGATGGGGGCTAGAGGGACACCGTGGATATGTTAATGGACAAGACCCAAAACATGAGGACCGAGGAGGATTAGCGGCTGCATAATTCAGCCGAGGACACCCTAGACCGTAATGACCGTGCGCTGCACAGTGAGTACAGCAAGTCAGTAAGGCATAGCGAGACATATTGCGCGACATCGCGAGGCACAACTCGGGATTCTTCTTCAGCCGGAGGCACTGTACCCGATGGCGAGCTAGTTCAGTGAAATGGTGTTCCAGAAGGTTTTGGCAGGTTTTGGCCTGGGCCGATAGGTTTCCTTTGCTGGTTTCGGTGGTGTCGGCGTGGTGCTGCATAACTCGTGCTGACCTGGCTCGGGCTTGGCTCAATCAAGCCTGGGCGGTATCGAAGGCGGCTCGTGTGGTTACCAAGGGTGTCAAGATCTCAAGGGAGTGAGAGGAGGAGGATGGTGTGCGGAAAGGTGGGAGAGAGGTGGTGGTGTTTGTTACAGTGTTTAAACATTTCCTTGATTGTTTAGTTGGCGGTTGGCTGGCCGTGTGTCGACTGTCAAGAAGCTTGTTGATAGGATGCGGAGCTGCTGCAACCATAACCATTTGTGCCATTGTAACGGGAATCGGGCCAGAAAACTAATTCGGGAGGTGCACCCGGACTCCTCGGAGAGATTCATGAATCCTTCAAGGCCGTCAACCAGTTGACCGGCCAAGTGTGGCAACGTGCATACGTTATATGTGAAATTGCGAGGTACTATACAGTGGATTGTGAGAAAGAAGTGCGGAATTGGTCCAGTTTGCCATTCCGCTCTGTCCTGTTTCAGGAGTGTGTTCCGTTGTTTTTGGTTTTTGTTTTATCAGACGAAGTAGCCCAGTATCGATGCTTTCGAGGTGCTTTCAAGGTAAGCATCAGAACCTTCAAATTTCATCAAGAGATTGAAAACGTCACCGTAAGGCAGGCAGACCTTGGACGTCCTGGAAGGAGTCAGAGACTCGAAGGCAGTGAGAACATGGGAGTGAGTGGGAGAGATGTTTGTCACAGTGCAAGCGAGTCCGAGGGCCGAAATGTTTGCTCAACAATCTGATGACTGCAACGGAACGACGGCTCACGGGAGTGCCGTCTGGATGGGCTGGGATTTTTCTTTTAACAAAACGAGTTGGTTGGTCGAAAGGACTCGGGAGAATTGGAAAGACGACGGTTTGGGAGAAAACTGCACGGGGACCGCACCCGGATTGCGTGATGCAACACCTGAACGATGAAACGCTGTTTGCCATGAATTTGTTTGTCGACACCTGGGTCATATCTCTCACCGATTGTGGATCACCGATTTTGGCAAGGACATGGTCATCTACTTGCCTTGCCCCATTGCCCAAAAGCGTCAAGTCTTTCTTGTGTTGAAGTGTCTGGATGGTGGCGGCAGGGAAAGCCGAGTAAGTCTGGAGGAAGAAATCCCGGAAATGATACGGGAGGTAAGACGCCACAAAACAAGCGGAGTTCGGGAAGTGCACCCGGACCCGACGAAGTGTCACCCGGACCCGGACCCGTCTCGGCAAGCTACTGCGCGGTACTGGTAGGTCAGGCACGGTGAGGTCGGTGAGGTACGGTGACGCCAGGTGCGCAAAAATGCTGATGGGCACGCTTGGCACGGTGAGCACCGACTTTCGTTGCTGTGGGGTCTTGCTTCGTGAAATACCTGGTCATCGCCTTGGTCAGTCTTCCGCACAAATGATTTCGAGATAGGCTTTCAAAATGCCACAGCAATCGGTATCCATCCAACATGCCTTTGGATATCCGTTGAATCGTTTCCTCCGAGGCAAACCTGCGCACCTGCCTGCGCGCGTAGCCCGCCTCCCACCGATCACACTCTTTTCAACGGTGATGATCATCTCAACCCCATAGGTTGAAGTGAGATAAATGCCCACATACCCCATCAGATGGAGGCCACTTCAAAGAAATGTGAAAAGCTGATCTGAGGGTTTGAGGGAAATGGCACGATGGGGTGGGTTATGCTTCGTTATTTCCAGAGTATATCTGGTGACGGGCAAGGCGGTAGATGAAACGGTGAATTTCCTGATGGACGACCGACCAGGACCACCAATGGACTTGCTTTCTTGCTGGTGCTTGATTGCATCCAAGATCACGGGACAGAGGAGTGAAACCCACTGACTCTTGCTGGTTTGCGCCGGCATATATGGGCCATATCTGGTGGTCGATGTTGCATGACGGTTGAAAGCCGAAAGGGGGATCACGGGCCGTTTAAGGGACAGACTGGGCGCCACGATGGGACCCACTGGTGTTGTGATGGAAATTGAGCATGAACTTCTAGGTGCATTGAGCGCTGCGAATCCCTGGAACTGGGTAGATGGATGGATGGTGGGCAGGACCCACTCCGCAATTCGTCCGATTTTCGTGATGCAGGTCCCGACGATTCGTGGTATTTTCGATATGGTTCGACTGCATTGATGAAGAGGCCAACGCGAGGTGCAAAGGTGAAGAAACGGAAAACCTCCATGACTTCATCTTCGTCACCGTTCTGTTTGAGGCAGGCACAAATGCCATGGCTTTACTCTTCCGTCTTTCTGGTTTTTATCTTTTGACCAAGCCCGCTCGAAACCTCTCCGATTCAGTGACTTTTTTCAATTCAACAGACCTGACGAGGTCAAGACACCATCAATATTTCACCAACCCCAAGGTCCCAATAGCATCGCCCCAAATGCAATCATTACGGCCCATTCCAGAATCCCCATCTTAGGAGCCAACATCGCATCCCTTCTAGCTCTTCTCTCCTGCCACTCTCTCACTTCCCTTCCAACCCCCAGATCCGTCGCCTCTTCGATCCGACCGCCACCAACGACAATCCTCCTCACCATTCTCCTTTCCCCCTCCCTATCAATTCCCGAAGCCGCATATCTCACTGGGTCCCCCATCCTACACAATTGCCCCGTCTCCGGATGCTTGATGATGCTTCCCCCAACAGGCATGAACAGTGCAGTCTTGCCTGTGAGAATATATCTCGGTATCTTCCTGCCCTCCGGATGCTCCTGAACTGTCTCGTCTCCTACCTCCTGTTTGAGAATCCACCCGCGATGCATGTAACTAACCTGCATTTCTCTCAATTGACTCAGCGCTAACGGGCAGGCAATAGTAAACTTGGAATTCCGAAACCGAGAAGGAGGAGGAGCAAAGATGATTAAACCGTGGGGAATCGCATCGCTGACTTGCACCTTATACCACTCGCAGACTTCACTTCTGCGATAATCTGCCGCTCCACCGCAAATTGTGCGGACGATACCCTCCGCTATTGCTAGGAAAGCGGTCACGCCTTTGAAGATCAGATCGGGGTTCTGGGAGTGGAGGGTACTGAGGTGATCGTCCACCGCTCTGAGGTACGCAGAATTATCATAATCCACATCGCCAAAGACAACGGCAGCCTTCAAAGACGCTCTAGCACCCGACAGCGCATGAAAGCCAGCGTCCAGAAACGAAACACAAGATGGATGCGTCAAAAGCTTCGCGTACTTCGACCCCGGTCTAGGAAACGCTTGAGAAAGACAGAGGCGCGTCCAAGTGAACGACGGCGGATCTGAGAGCTCTAGAAGGATGCCGAGGGCTTGGCTGAGGTGACATCTGTAGGAATAGTTGAGGATATCAATATCTTCCCACCCGCCTGGCTCTCCTGGCGCTTCCGTTGCAGGCAAGGACGACGACTTCCTCCGCTGATAGAGGTACCAATCTATTGCCCCCAAAGCTGCCGACATGCTGGTACTGTGAGGACTTTGCAAACCAAGCGAGATATCGAGTACGATAGCGTCCAGCGCGAGTCCATCAGGTGAAAGGGATGGGTTACCGTCCAAAGCGGGATAGATAGGGCTCGAGCCTAGGTGCACATAGTCATCCACACGGGGAAGGTATGCCCATCCTGTTTCTCTCCACTTTCTACCCTCGACTTGATTGCCGAGGGCTGACCCAACGGCTGCTAGCACGGTGGCGTCTCCTGAGGCGAGAGAGACGATGGTCGCTATCCATGCCCTTTCAGCTTCCGAAAGGGGGTTGTTGTGCTTGATAAAAAGCCGGGTGCGCGATGCATTCAGCCAAACAGAAAGTTTGTCCCTTTCGAATCCCGCAGCAAGACTCTGGATGACGGCGAAGGAGCTGATTTGCGGTAACAGTTTTCCTTCAGTGTCACCCATCTGATGTTGATTATTTGCAATCCCAAACGCTCTCCTCTTGATGAACGACTCCTGATCTTCCTCCTTTGACTCCGGATCTTTGTCGTATGACTCCGGATCTTCCTCATATGACTCCGGAACCTGGACACCCCAATAGTAAGCCTCCGCAGACATTGGCTTGGCAGCTTCTCTTCGATACCTCTCCCTCCGCCGCGCCGTCTCTGCATTCTCCCCCGAAAACCAGTTACTCGCAACAGCATGCACCAACTGCAAAAACCGATTATCAAACCTCACAATCTCCACCTCCTGCACCTCTCCCGGCGGTGCCCGCGGGTCAGAAGTGACAGGCGCCAAAAACACCACCTTTTGCGCCATCCAGTACTCATGCGCGCACCAAGCCCTAATAAACCACCTCGCAGCAAAGATCCTTTCCACAGCCGTCCACAGCCTCACCTGCTCTTTCTCCTCCCAATCCGGACCCTCCAGCTTCTCTTTCCTCTCCACGCACCCAGCAAACTTGATGATAATCTCCGCGTCGGAAGGACCAAGTCTCACATCCTCCAGACAAACGACCACCACACGAGCGCTGTAGTAAAGCGCGTCCATGGCGCCTATCGCCACCACTTTTTCCTCTTGGTTAGTCTGGTCAATGCACCACTGATCTAACCACACCGGTTCTTCTGGACTGAGCCGCTCGGCGAGAAAGGCTTCGAACATGGCGGGTGCTAGGGGACTGTCAGGGATGGAGGCGTCCCCATGTTGGAGGCCGAGGGATAGGGACCATGCTTCTGGGTAGTGCCAGCAGTAGCTGAGTGCCACAAAAGATTCCACCGGCTTTTGCGGTTTGCTTGTGGCCTCCTTGATCAACCGTGTTGGGTTCGACGGTTTGGCGCTGTTGGACGTTTCCACTTGTGGGTCATTGACGAGGACTTTGAAGAGGAACTTGTCGAGTGCTTCGTCCAGAAAACCTAGTTGGTCTGCTGTCCATGCGTCGAAATGTTTTATCCGATTGAGAAGGTCTTCGCCGGAGTGCTTGGGTTCGAAGTCGAAGGTTCGGGAAAGGAGTTGTTTGGAGGTGTCTGGGGAGAGCTCGAGCAATGCTAGGGGTTGTTGAGGTGGTCCGACTGGGTATTTTTGAAGCGAGAAGACAAACTCGTGTACTTGGTGGTTCCCGGTTTCTGTGGCCATCTTTGATGAGTTTATTAAATGCTATGCTGAAGGAGGGATGGCTTGCGGGAGATAGTTTCAATCATGTTGGTCTGTAGGCCTGTGTCTTCAAAAGTCAGCATTGTAAAGTAAGGAGTAGGCATCACCATATACCAGTAAGTATTAACGAACGAGTGTCGGAGTGACTGAAATGGCAGTGCCACCATCAACGACTTGAAGCGGTGTGGTGCCTGATCTCAATTGTGAAAGTGGCAGTGTCAAACCAGATTGACGATTAGTGGCTAACGCCCCCTCTTTATTCTTTACATGTCATCAAAAGTCCGAATCAATATCTTGGCGCCTAACGGGCCAGTGACTATTGATCCTTGGTGCGCTTATGATGACGGCGATAACTTCCAAGCCACAATAAGCCACATCGTGCAGAGCAAAGGTCACAAACGAAGTGTGCTGTTTTTTTTTTATTGTGAATAAATGAAAGATCTCTAGATGGGATAGATAACATGATGCGCCGTTAAGTCGAAGGTAAGAAGGCGAATGGATAAAGAGACTGATCATAACCAAAACAAGCGTTTGCCATCAAAGAAAAACCATCATGACATGTAAACCCGAGGTATAGGAAAACCTAGCATCCACCGCCTTTATACCGCAATGCTAGTGTCTTCATCAGCATTCAGAAATGTCGTTGGTGTTGACTAACCGCCACCACAACCGCCACCACAACCTCCTCCTCCTCCGCACCCGCCGCCGCTGCTGCATCCCTAAGCAAAGAAGACCCGTTAGCATTTGCATAAAAAATGAAGAAACAATCGACCTTGTTTCTACGTCAGTCGTCGTGCATGTAGGATAACTTACCCCTCCACATCCCCCAGCACCACCACACGCACCCGCAGCAACACCTCCGCAAGTGCCCGCCGCACAAGCGCCATTAACTCCGGTCCCACAGCCGGCAATGTATCCCGCACTCCATCCGTAGTACATCCCCGGTTTGAACCACATAGGATACATGTAAGGACCAGCCATGTAGTACGGGTATCCCCAGTAGTCGTAGTACGTCTGGTCCCGGGGCGGAATCGTTCTGCCCTTCTTCTCGGCGCGTATCTTGGCTCTGGCGTATGCGGCGTCCAGTCTCTTCCGGTGAAGGGTGGTGAGTTGCATGCGCACGCGGTTTTGGGTGGTTAGGTCCGGCTGTGAGGGGTCGACGTGGAGCATCACGGCGTTGTGGGAGGAGATATGGGCGGACTTGTCAGGGGGGCAGAACTTGGCTTTTCCGGAGGCGTGGAAGGATTCGGCGACTGTAAGGGGGAGGTGGTTAGTGAAGTTCCAGACTGTGTTTGGGTGGCCAGACTCGGAAAGACAGGTGAGTACGTACTTTGCTCTGACCTGGAAACACCCAGCACTTCGCCGAGTGGGGTCACATGTGAGGTCCGAATAGCTATAAGAAAGACGTTGTTGTTAGCATGGAGAGACGAGGAGCTTGGACGACTGATAGCGGATCCAACGTACACTCGCAGTACCAGCAGGTACACTCACTGTATACCTCATTATAGGTATCCTGATACTCCTTGCTGGTCCATTCGAATTGTTCGCTCAATCTGCCCTCCTCAACCTTGTCATCATGATCGATGAATTTGTCGGTTTTGCCAAAACTATACATGTAGTACTTGCTCGGGCTCAACTGGTGCGTGTGCCAAGCCAGGTCGATATCAAGGGTAGGGACTGCCATCTTGCCCGGATTCATCTGCATGATTGTGAAGAACCGGACATACTTGAGCAGGAGGCGTTTCATGGTGTCGGTTGCCGAAGGGCTGTGGAGCCAGTCAATCTTATACATCTTTTCGATGAAGATGCCCTGGCGCACAACGGCGCCAGCCAGGTCGAGAGCGAAGGGGCTGAAGTTCTCCCAGTAATGGGCCATCATCTTGCGTATGTTGAGCTTACTGGGATGGTCAACCCTGTATTCCGCGCCGCTGGGGCTCGAATACTTGTTGATCTCCTTCAGCCATGCGCTGTTCCCAAGAATGGCTTCGATTTCGACACGAATATCTTGCATGGTAGGGTCCGGTTTGGTGGTCATGAGCGTGGTCACCTTTGTGCGAATAGAGTTGCATCCGCTCTTGAGGAGACGGTTGGGAAAGGTGCGAGGGTAACTGAACTTCTCAGGCTCGGGCGGCACTGTCGCGGGTCTCCCGGTCGTGGGTTCCAGTATGGTGCCTGGGATCGGCCGGTTTGCAGGCCCAAGGAGAGCCTCGACGTCTTTGACAAACTTGAAAGCGCACAGCAGTTCCTTACAGATGACGACACCACATTTTTCGCACAAATGCTTGAGGTTACCGTCACCAAAGCCAGTGCCAGTCAGGTCCAGGGGTTCGGTTTCATCATAGAAATCTTCAGGCCGAGAGCAGGTTGTCCAGGGAATTAACAAATGCGTGTTGCATTTGGGGCATTGCAAGTGTTTGACGAGTGGATCGGATTGATTTTCCCAATAGCAGCCTGTTTGGCTCGTCCAATGCGCCTTGCACTGATCCGATACGTTGTAGCTGAAATCCGAGTTGATGGCCGCGTTGACCAAGTGCCACGGGAGTCCTCTGTTCCAGAAGCCTCTCAAGCCAGCTAGCATGGCATCTTCAAGGAAGGCACGGGGGTTGAGCATATGGGTATGCCAGACCATCAGTACATCTGTACAGAGAATTGGCGAGTTAGCAAGATGCTTGCTTCCCACCAGAATTTGGCAGAGGGCCTGGAAACATACCAAGAGGCGGTAGCTTCTCCTCGCTCCAGATAAAGGTATCGTTGTCGTCCGTAGGGAATGTTGCGTATCCAAAGGATGTGTCTTCCTCCATATCCTTTTCCGTCAATGGTTGACCGCCAGGCAGCGATTTCCACCACGCCTCGTATCTCTGGGTTGCTCTCGCAAGGAACAAGGCCCATCGCTTCTCACGGATCTTGCTCAGATTCTCGAGCGTCTTCTTGGCAGTTTTGGCGTCATCTCCCTCGAGCTCATCACCGAGGAGCTTCTTGGCATCAGAAGGGGTCCTCTTCTTGTGGGCATATGCGTGTTCAAGTTGATCGAGGGGCCCGGCGAGAGCGTCCCACAGTCCCCAGAGCCCATCTGTATAGCCAACCTCTTCCTTCATGGACTGGATGGCGAACAACAGCTTCAAGTGGGCAAGACATGTATCGACAGTTGGGTTGGAAGCCGCGTTGGAAAGGCTCAGTTGGTCAAAGGCAGCTGTCAAGTCCGCCGTAGCCGGCTCGTCGACGATGGTGTAGGCCGGGGGCGGTGCGGGCTTGCCATCGATGTCCTGCCCATCTTTCTCGTTGCTGGATGCCATGCTTGCCGTCGCCGATGAGCTCGATCGGCCAAACCTCCCGAAGATGGATGACCGTCGAGACATGTCGGGCTCGGACCTGTCTGTTTGAAAAAGAATGGTAGAATCCCACAAGAACACAACAAAGTCGCAGGCCGGCGAAAGGTATGATCAGCACAGCAAGATGCCTGTCACGGCGCCCGTGGGCGGGAAGGAAGCATCTTTATATGATTTGGGAAGTTGAAGTCGAGATTGAAGCTGACAGTGGATGTTAACTGACCTACCTACACTCAAGGTCCCCTGCCTGTGTGGGTCATAGCGGGAAAGTGGAGTCTGAGATAGGGCCCCAGCCAAGTAGATCCATCATTGACAGGTAGGTAGTGTAGGTACGGAGAAATGTACCAGACTTTCTGTATTTCCAGGGGCAGGCAGTTCATTGTACTGACCACTAACAGACTCGGTATCCTATGTCAAGGAGACATTGGATCTTACGAACACTGAAACGGGAGGCACTACGTATGGAAGGCTTATTTCATCACCGCCGCGAGATGTCATATCTCGTTGTCCAAATCCGACACCGACCGTAAGCCTCGGTGGCGTTTAGGTACAAGTGCATCTCTCTCCTCCTCTCAAAGTGAAGAGTGATGAGGTGTTGGTGGCTTGCGGCTTGACTTGCTCTGCCCTACAGTGTAAGTTGTTAGCGAGCAGGCAGCAACCAATTGCCCAGGTTGCGGGTGAGTGGGGTCACATGGGAATCACGCGAGTTAAGCTCAGCCCCAAAAGGCAACCTCAACCTCACTCGCTCCTGCAATTGCTCCTGAGCACGTTTCTATTCTACAAGACAGGAGCTTGCAATTTCTGCCCAAAGAGACTGCTGGTGGTCGATGGCTCGGTGTCTCATCTGGGCTTGGCTACAATCGGACCTATGAAATTAGGCCAGTGTCTGACGGCCCTCGGATTTTACCAGAAACATTTCGAATTGGTGACATCAATACTTATCCGAGTGGCACTGCCATTCATTACCGTCAACTCAGCGGTCGATCAAAGATTTGTGGCAAGGGAACCCTTCCTTGACAAGACGAAATCAACTAAAGTATCAGTCCGTTCACGCGTTGAAGGGCCAGGACTGACGGGAAAAAATTCAGGAACACAAACGCTTTTGTCCGTGAAGCAAAGTCCCAGGATGGATCTGTGCTGGTTGAAGATGGTGCACCGGCTATCGCAACCAGAAAGGCAGTCGAGAAACCCCAATACTGCGGGTGATGACCCGAGAACTGTGCTCCCGCTAACGGCTATTTCAACTCGGATGTGACATCTGATGCACCAAGACTCCCTTGAGATACTTGTTATTCTTCACTCTGGCTTATTGAACATCAATGCCAAGCCCGTTCTTGGTGTATCATCAACGGGTATCGACCTGCGGCAACTATTGTGTCAAGTGACGGCGCTTCTACGTCTGGTATCAGGAAAACAGCCACGCGTGATCAACGGAGCTGGTTGCCTGGGGCCTGAACAAACTTGCCCACGACTACAGGTAGACCCGCCAACACCTGCTTCAGGGCTATTCTTCGAAACGAATGTTGCTATTCAACAAGCAGTTACGGACTTCATAACTGCATATTATCTCAGTGCCCATGCGAATGGGTCATGTCAGGCCTTTGGTTACCGGCGCATCCAGTAGGTAATTTACCAGAACGCATGGACGGCGTTTCAGGGCAACAGGAAGTTATGACTCTTCAGAGAACTCCGGGTTCCGTCCATTGTTTTGAGTAAAGTCTTGTCCCCATCACGGCATCAGCTTGCCTGAGCCAGTGCTCCATCTCATGCTGACAACTATCCAATTACACAGGACCTTAATCTATCTCAGTCACATGCCGTGGCAAATGTTCAGTGCTTCTGAGGTATTCACGGTTTTGCGGGTTGTTCGTGCAAGCCATTCACTCGCACCGAAACCTGCGGGGCGTGCAGATACTGCGTAGAAAACCTCTAGATTGACGGTCCTCACATAATATTAACCCTAGACCTACTGATTTGCATCCCACACGCCCATTTTCCCCATCTGCTAATCGTCGACTTTTTGCCATCGCCATCACAAACAGTCAACAACACCCAAATTCATCGATCGAGATCTCTATCAGTATCACAATTTACCATGCCACCAACATCACGAGAACACCGTATCCATAAGGACGAGCCTGACTACAGCAGCATCATCGACGGTTGCATCGATACTATACGATGTTGTCCGGAAGAGGAGCAAGTGTAAGTCAGAATCTCAGGGGCGTCTCTTTGGCTATTGTATTCATAGCTAACACCCGTTGAACTAGAACTCATTCGACCGTGAGGCAGGAGGACCTGATGATTCTCAGTCGCCTATTTGATCCCACCAACTCGACTGGAAAGGGGAAGGAAAAGCTCTACGAGCTGTTTCCCCGCTTCCCAGAGCTACCGTCTGAGCTTCGAGAAAAGATTTGGATGATGTCGGTTGATCCTACGACGGCCACCAGCAAGCTTTCAGCTTATCAAGGTACTGTCAGCAATGCAGTGACTCTATGCAGATATGGCGGGCCGATCGTGAGAGAACACCGCAGCTTATGGCTAGGGACTCGAGATGATTATAAGCGAATCCGACTCTTCGAGATCAACAGGGAGAGCCGCGACCTGGCTTTCATCCATTGGGGAAGCCCGCGGCCTTCGACCCGTGAGGATCTTGCCCCCTATCTTTTCAATCCACATAAGGACACCCTGGGTGTCCGCCTGGACAAGTCGCCCCGCCCTCGCCAGGAAACTGACAGCTCCAATGCCATGTACGAGACTTCACTCTGGGAGCCGATGTCTGATGGATACCGCGATTTCACTGTCCCGGCGCCTACAAATCTGCTGAGCCGAATTTACCGAATCGAGCTTCAGCTCGACCGCGTCGAGGACATGCGTCCTCATGGCCACGACTGGACCAGCCCTGGTGCGAAAAACCCTTTGACCTTCCTCTTCCAGTTCCCCAACCTCCGCCACCTCACCTTCGTCTTCCGCCGCCCTCAACTGGCCGAGATCCCGCAAAGGGATGGAAAAACCGTAATTCACGGAAAACACATCATGCCCGTTACCGAAGCCGTTCAGTCTTACAACTACTACCACCTCGACACCATCCAGTGCCTCCACAGCTTCCTCCGCCTCTTCCGTGATCCCATTACCCGAGACAGAGCCAAGACCGCCTTTAGAAACCTCCGCACCATCGGCATCACAGCCAACCTCAAGCCCATACGCGACGAGCTATATTGGTACCCCGAGAGACCAGAGCCGCGCGTGGCCATGGTCCCCAAGAGCATATCGCCACTTGCTTGGGTCGATGACAACACCTACCAGAGTGGAAACGGCTTGGCGGTTAACGGCTCTACTACGTCCGAGTACACCCCGTCTCCTCTGTATGGTATGTTCTAAACTATTTTTTTTTCCCCTAAAGATGGAGGAGCTCGATGAGTAAGAGTTGTGGGGGGGTGGGGGGGGGAAGAATAACCCGCTGACCACCGGATTCTAGAAGGCCTATTAGACACAACTTCTCATCTACCAGACGAAGACAATTGGAGCACATCGGGAAATTCCGGCAATTAGGCTATGGGTCCCTAATGTACTGGGTACAGGTAATCAGGGACAGAGGATGACTTTCCTGGTTGTTGCCGACGACGAATGCAACAAAGAAACGACTACCTACTTGGAGACGGATGAGTGAGGTGGAGGAAAGGGGATGATTAGGATTATGGCTCAGGCAAGGTTTTATCAGCGCGACTATTGGATTGCAAATCCAGGATGTATCAATCCATGAGGAGGACATTTCCAGGTCATCAGCGTGTTTGTGGCTTTTCTGGAGTTCATCCATCGCCTTAGCTACAGGGTAGTTGGCTTGGTTCTAGAAAGACCCCTCAAGGGCAGGTGCCGCAGGGCTTCCTCTAGGCAAAAATGTTAGGTAGCGGAGGCTGATCAGTCACCGATTGACCGACAATAAAAATCGAAAAAAAAAAAAAAAAAAAAAAAAAAAAAAAAAAAAAAAAAAAAAAAAAAAAAAAAAAAAAAAAAAAAAAAAAAAAAATTGAAAAGCAAACACGTACGGCGGGCAGACTACTAATATGTGATGCTGTGATGCTGTGATGCTGTGATGCTGTGATGCTGTGAGGCAAATCCTTGGCTTGTGTATGGTGATGAGCCGGAGAGCGAAGCAGGCCGTAACGGCCACTCTACCGGGCGAGCTTCTGTCACTTTTCACTACACTCGAAGCTACCAAATCCAAAGCATCGTTCATATCCATTGAGAATCATCTTGTTGAGCCACCGTTCTTGAAATATTTGCGCAGTAAACCAGAGATACCCGCGAGTGTCCCCCAAGCATTCGGGGATCATCACGGCCGAGGCAGCACGGGCTCGGGGTCGTGTCTGTGCAAAGTGTTCTAGATAATGCTAAGTGGAGCGCCTATTTTCAACAATCAGCACTAGCCCGATTAGCTCAGCTGGTTAGAGCGTCGTACTAATATCGGTTTCTTCTGATATCAAGTCCATGCGAAGGTCAACAGTTCAATCCTGTTATTGGGCATTTCTTTTTCCACTTTTTTCCATCTCCGTTTCACGCTTTCCCTTCCTTTTGTTGGTGGGTTCCGGGGCACAGGCCATCTGTTCGCCTGCTCCACTCGTGCCCTGGTTTCTACCCACCGTTTCTAGCCCTCCAGACTTTGCGCTCTCCTCTCTTTCATAGCATCATCATCCATCATATCGATCACTCCATCTATCGTTCGTGATCTCACACCTTTTCTATCATGAAAGTTTGCGATCTTTCTTTTGTTAGCGTAAGTTGTTCTGATTTTCTTGGTTTATGAATGCAGGTTACGATGCGCAATGTGCCATGTCCAAGACCTCGGTTTCGTATGCAATGCATGCATTGTTCCTGACTAGCGATGTGCCATGCCAGTTTCTTTTTTTGGGGCAGTGGGAACAAAACGTGAACGAACACCTTCACCAAAATTATCATGCTATGTGCCCTTGTCATGAGCACAGTTAAGTGTAGACAATGCTAATTGAGGCAGCTAGCTAAACCGGTGGCGTTTCAACGATCAAGGTTGCCATCTCATCTTCTTACAATGGATATTGTATCTGGAAGCAGATCATCCCTTGAAGCATACATTCGTCGTTGTACACTTAGCACCGTTAAGAGTCTACAATAGACATTTGTTTAGGTGTTTGGTGCTGAGCAAGCAATTATACGAAATCCTACGTGCGAGATTCTATGTCGTCCCAGCATAACACTACATGGTGACCAACAACAAATGCGACCTCCAAGTTACACAAGACTCGGGCCCCTACTTACTGCCAAATTCAGGATATGCTATTTGATGCTGTGTCACCTTGTTACGTTTGAACAAGAAAATGAGTGTACCAAGTTCATGAATTGTTGGTTTGGTCATCTAAACTTTGCCTCTCTTCTACCGAATATGCGTTCTCCAACTTGCTTACTGTCGAAAAATCGAAATGCTTTCTATGTCATGCTGTCATGTCAAGATATGCTTCATTAGATATCTTTGCGCCAAATGCAAATCCCAGCGGCTTTTCGTGTGATCAACACATCCAAGCAAAATTTTCCCAATCGCTATGCCCAATAACCGTAACCCAAGAATTTTTTTTCGGAAAACGCCCGCGAATCCAAAGAAGCAAATAGGTATCCTAGAAAAAAGAGTATGCGGCCTCTGAGTCTCATTAAGCCCACTTTCCAAGCAAACTCATCACGGCCAGACCCACGATAAGAGAAGTAAGACCAGCAAGTGTCCGAAGAGGACCGGAAGTGGTCATCTCGCCGCCCAACATCCAGTCATGAGCCCACATTTCAACGATGCCAACCCACATAAGGATGCCAGCAGAAACGGCGTCGAGGGTGCCGATAGCAATGATAGTCGAAGGGTCGTTGCCGTTGAACTGGTTCAGCACACCAATGCCGATGGCCATGCCGATAGGGGTGACCAAAGCGAAACCGGAAGCAAGAAGGAGCTTCTTCCTGAGCGAGACGGGCTTGATGACGGTGACTCCCACTGACTCGTCTTCCGAGACCACTCCATTATCGGTGCAGGTTGGTGAGTGGGGCTCAGCAGGCGGGCTTGGGCGCTTAACCTCATGGGCGTGACTGTGGCCGTGGTGGCTGTGACCGTGATGCGAATGGCTGTGGACCGAGGAGGCCGCGTTGATCGGGGGGAGAGTTCCGAGGGCCGCGATGCGGGATCCAAGGGCAATGCCCTCAAACATTTGATGGAATACGATTACTGCGAAAAGAGTGAGAAAGAAGGCGTCGCCAGCGACAACCAGGGTAATGCCGATTACTGTGATACCTGATTAGCGGCTGTCCACAGGAAGGGTTGTAGGAAGGGCGTGACTTACGAATAGAATGGAAGATGACACCGCACTCCAAGACCATGATGTTGACCATCTCAGTCCTGTGGGCCGAGTCTTCCTTCTCTCCACCGTTCTCGATGTTGCGTGCTTCCGTCTTGGCGGCGTGCCACTGCAAGACACGAACGCCGAAATACTCTGCAAGGAACGAAATGAAGATGCCGGCCATAGCAATGGCTCCTGCTGTGCCTTCGAAACTAAGCTCTCCCAGACATTCGCTAGCAAACATGAGCTGAGCGTGAGTAAACAGGTGGATGAACGCAGTAGAGATGACGACGCCAGTCCCGAATTGCCTCAAGATGGTGATGAAGACATTGTTTGGCGAGACAAAGTTGGAGAGCAGAATGGGACTGAAGACACCAAAGGAGCTGGTTCCCAACATGGCGAACAAGAGACCGACTCTGAGACGGATGTTGTAGTCTCGGTCGGTCCCCTCGCATGTTGCAGTCTCTCCCTCATGCTCATCGCCACCAGTGCAGTGTTCGACACCAGCGTGGAAGTGGCACTTCTTTTCGCTAGTAGAGGACGTCGCTTCATCTTCATCGTGGTGGTGATCATCTTCTTCGGATTCCTCGGCTACTAGTGAGATCTCCACATCTCCACTTGGCGTCTCACAGAATCTGCTTCCAGTCAATATGGGCCATGAGACAGGAAAGGTGGTGGCAACGAAACGTACAGCGCATCGTCGTGAGAGTGGCATCCCGTAAACTGAGCAGGAAGCTCAGAGGTAGCAGTGGCCGTAGTGTGAACAGAGTACTCGGTTTCACCAGCGAGGCAGAATCTGTGGCGGTCAGGTCAGTAATCCAGTGACACACATAAGAAATGATATCAGAGCACCCACACTTCATTATCATGCAAGTGACAGCCTGAAATAGCGGTGGGAACGGCCGCTAAAGCAGTGGTCGCGGTGGGAGCAGCTGTGACCTGTGGCGCTCTGTGTTGTATCTGAGAGGCGGAGGTAAACTGAAGGAGCAGTGCCGTCAAGGCATACTGAAGGACTGATTTCCTGTTTGAGGGGAGTAGGCCAGCCATGATGAGATTAGGGATGCCGCTAGCCCCGGAGGTCAAGGGCCACCGAGAGAAGTATAGGCTGCGCGAAGCCTAGAGGTTGAGATGAAATAGTGTGACGTGAAGAGAGGCTATTCTCGGTTGGTAGCTGCCGGATATCGTGAGAGTAGCTGATGGGTTGCGTGAGTAGACCAGGCTAGGATGTCCTTCGCTCGGTGAGGGATGAGGGAAGTATAGGCTGAAGGCGTTGACAGCTCTCAAGTAGTGAGATTGGAGGCTCAAGTGAGGTGTGTTGACTCGCGGGAGTGAAGTGAAGGGTGAGATTGGCCGGTGAGAGATGTCGCAATGAAGATCGCCGTGTGGTTTGAGACGTCTACTGCTTCGGTCGAATTGCCTAACTGGTATATGATCGAGGGACGTGGATGTCGTAAAGGTAGGCCAAGCTGGTGGTGGATCCGGGTTGAGTGTCTCGGAAGCTTCAGACGAGACGGGGTGGTGAGTGACGTGCGTAATTCCACTTTTGGGGAGGTCGAATTGGGGACTTGGAGGCGAGGGGTGCGGGATGTGCCGAGCGAGCCCTGCAGAGACGAAATGGAATTGGGAATTGGTGAAAAGAGGTTCGCGAACACAACAATGGGAAGACGAGGGAGAAGAAGATTGGGAGGAATTAACTGATTCAAACTGTCCAGGTTTCCAAACGGCCCACGTCGGGGAGGGAGCAGAAAGCAGACCGGCCCGGACACACACCGAGCCGAGAGGCTGCGGCTGGCCACGAAAGAGGAAAAGCAGCAGGACAAGTAGTTTCTGCAGGCAGTGGAGTCGTTTCCTTGGTAAAGACAGCTCCCAGCCAATGGGTGGGCTGCTTTTGCTGGCGCAACGGGGCGTAGTACGGGTCCTAATCTTGTCTCAGCACTGAGGGCACCTTGATGGTTGAGAACCTTGATGGCCAGATAGTTCCCTGCGCGCTCCGAACGGTACGTACCTTCCCGGTATACCCCCTGCTGCGGTGGGGCTCAGCTTTGCGTAATTGTCATTGATTCTCTTTTATCGATTGGAAGGCGCCAACCAGACTTCTCTTTCATCCGAAACTGGCAGTTGCCATTGTCCTTGTCAATCGAGCTTCTGCAGCTGCATTCTTCCATTGTCTCCAAGTGGAAGACGCATCGCTCTGTCGGTGCATCGATCATTGTTCTTGATGTGCGATGCCTCATCCCCAAACTGCTCAGAAGCACACCTCATCAGCATGAAGAATTCTTCTCGAATACCATCTGGTCGGGAGACACATGGTCCGTGGGGATGCCACGCGCTTATCGGAAACAAGGATACCGATCCATAAGAGCGTTCGGGATGCTTGATTCCCGACATCACTGCCACTGACACTCGCGCTTTCACACACGGATATTTCTCCATCTCTCAGCTCCAGCCTACCGATGGAAGCTTTCCAAAGTCGCCAACATCAACACGGGAGCCCTGTAGGGATTTGCGCCAAGTCTATCCGTCGTCTCAACTCATTTTCTTTTCCTTGCTGCCCACCTGCTCAGGAGGATGAGGGTGGACTCACGCCCCCACGACGACCACCAAAGCCAAACCTTAGATTTCCGAGTCAGGTCCAGGAGATGCTTTCTTGGCACCAACGCCACCATGCCGCCAAGAATGAGGCATCACGAGAATTGAACCGAGTCCCTCGTCCTTCGGGCACCTTGATGGACTCCTCACGATGGTTGGGATCTGCTCACTCGACCGCAACCGCTCACCATGAGCCATCTCTGCATGAGCATGTTCAGCTTGTTCTCAGATATTGCTTGACGGCCAAGGCTGGGCAATAGAACTCAGAATGAGGATAAATACGGCAAGATGAGAAGGAAGCATCAGCAGACAGACCCGATAGCCACTCGTCTCAGTCTTTGCAGTCAGCCACTTGCCAAGTCAACAACATGAAGCTGTCCACTGTTGCGCCGTTCCTCTTGGGTTTTGTGCATACTGCACTGGCCCAGTCCCTTGCTCCCTCGCCCACTGATTCGGTTGGCTGCGAACCTCACGGCGACCACTGGTATGTTGATGTACTCACACTGATTCATACCCCCAAGGGCACAGCAACTGACAATTTCAGGCACTGCTCTGGTCCCAAGGTCACCTCTCTCGCCACAGTCGTGACCGCTGCCAGCGTCTCATCCGTGACTGCGACTACCTCCGCGGTTCACGACCATGACGACCATGACCACGTCGAGGAGGATCATGACCACGATGACAAGTCCGGCTCATCGGTCTCTTTGAAGCCTAGCCCGACGGAGTCTTACGGCTGCGAGGCACACGGTGACCATTGGCACTGCGCTGGCCACGTCTCGGCAACTGCAACGGCATCTTCTGGATCCCAGGAGCAGGCCAGCTCGATCAGCGCTTCTGCTTCTTCCACCCCTTCCACCGCTGCTGCCGTCCGCCAGGGAGCTTCGGGCTTGGCCGCCGCGGGATTGGCCATCATGGCCCTCGCTCTTTGAGTTTGAGCTGCGGAGTGTCAGCGAGGTTGGAAGAGCTTGTATCTGTACTTCTGTAGGGAGATGCGCGCATTTCTCCCACATCCCATGTATTCTTTTCTGGTCACATTTTTAGCGGCTGAACCCCTGATGAGAATTGGCAATGGCCCTCCTCCTTTGAGCAAGTTTGAGGCTGGGCAATTAATACTCGATATTATTCGATATCATCGTTTCAATGTCGTGAGCGGAACGCGCAAGCAATGTAACTGGCCAAGACACACAGGATGTGACAGCTGCAGACGGCACAAAAGAGTAATGCGACAAAAGGTCGGTCAGCAACGAAAGCTCAGCTTTCTGTGTGGGAGTGATGCAGCAAACCGCGCATGAACATGATTGCTTGGTGTCTGTTGGAATGTTGGTTCAAAAAAAAAAAAAAAAAAAAAAAAAAAAAAAAAGGGGAATTTTGCATGCTCACGACTGCCAACTCTCGGTGCTCAGTTCATGTTCTCGTCGTCCGAGTTCTAGCCGTTTCTTCTTCTTCGTTCGTGTTGATGAGGGTGTCATCGCTCGGTTTCGCCAACTTGCCAACTGATGTGATGGATGTGACCAGTCCGGAGCGCAAGAGCGCATGGAAGTGAGAACCTTGATGGCCATCGGGCGGTGGACTTGGCGGCTGGTTGGCCCTGGTTGGGCGATCGGCCGGTTAAAAAAGAACAAGGTTGTTCCGTAGCCCCGCCGCGCGCTAGCGAGTTGGCAAATGTCTGCGAGACCCTTGCTAGTTACTTTCGGTTGGTGTGACATTTTGCGGTGGTCCGTGATGAGCACGGGCCTTTCCTGTGTGTCCTTTTTAGCAGCGGCTTTTCGCAAGCGGCTAGCCCTTATCGCGGGGTTTTGCACGGGCCATCAGCCAAGCTGATAACGACGATGACAATCCGCTACCTACCTACTAGCCATTGGATCTTGGCTCAAAATTGAGGACGTCATGTCGGATGTCCTGCCGTGATAGACACTCCAGCTTGCGATGATGATGGAAACAAGAACCAGACTTTTTCTGTGGGCCGCAGAGAAAGTCAGTTGGGGACAAGCATCCGGTCTGAGGATGTGACCCCTCTCCGAAATCCTCCCTCCGAACCGAGCAGTCTCCACCGCCGAGTTACCTACCGCATTCCATGCCGAACCAGAAGCGAGAAGAGCAGCAAGCTCGACGAATTTCGGACGAGCACGGCACACGATACTGCGCAGATACATGGCTACCTTGTGTACCACCGAACTTCGGAGTGCGGATATCGTCTTGCTAGCCTATCCAACCGAGTCGAGCCTATAACAAAGGACACCAGGATCCAAAGACAAACGCAATATCACAGTTCACGGTCGGCGGTGCAGTGACCATCACACGCTCAAGAAGGTGACTCCAAGCATCGGTAGCAGTCACTAGATGGTTATAAAAAGTCCGGGTATTGCTGGCTGGTCAGCTTCAACCAGGTTTCAATACTGGGGCTCTATCGACTGAACACCCTACAAGGGCTCGGTGGCCTGTTACATATTCGAAGAGATACTTCAGCTCCCCTGGCTACCGGGCCGGCTGGCTGGCAGGTGAAAGTGCGAATTCTTTGGCGCCGTCTCGAGACACAGTACACAGCATGGGTGGGCGGTGTCTAGTGTTATCGGGCGACTACGTGCATGTCCACCCTGCTTACGGATTCGGCCGGACGAGTGTCACATACAACAAAACATCGGTTCTTCCCCCGATATTCCTACCGGATATGGACCGCTATTCAGACGGCCAGAGGGGGCTCACACGCCGGAGAGTCCCAACCTCGCCTCGCCAACACTACAGTTGGTCCATTTAGCTCAAACCGGCTACAGCTGGTTCAACATCTCCACAAATTGATCAGGAACAGCTACTTTCCAAGCCTTCCCAGTGGTGGAGGTCAGACGCTGGCCATCAAGGTACTCGTCAAGGTGTGATGGCATAGACGATCCTTACTTGTCATCTCCCCGAGTCCACATGTTTTCCTCCAAGTTGGGATCCAGGACTCCTTGCGTCGAGCTCCCGGATGTCCGTTTAGCGGCTCCGAGCGGCTCAAACACAATAGAACGTCAGACGGAGAACCTGTTCGCTCATTCGGTCTTTGATTGCTGGTCGCGAGCAACCGGGGCTGGGATGCTGCGGTTGTCAGCCTCTTCATTGACATACCGGAACTCAAGTACGTACAAGCTGAAATAGGGATATATGCCTCCTTCCCACGGATCAAGAAGCAGCATCCGCAATGCCACTGGAGTCGAAAAATATCAGGTAGGTAGGTTGTCTGGTTACAGAGCATAACAAAAGAGAGGGCAAAGGAGCAGGTTGTGGCCGAGAGCATTGTTATAGGACACTCTGACGGTTAGTTCACGGTAGGTTTTCTCTTAGTATACAGCCACCACCTCCTTGACCTCGTAGATGGGACCCTCGATGCTTGTTCACTCAGCTCCAAGTTATTCTCAGGACTCTTTCCACATTCCACGGGCGCGGTGGCTTCCATCGTGATCACCTCTCGTCGTTTCCCTTGTCCCTGGGAGGAACACGGGGTCGCAGGATCTTTCAGACATCAGCGAGGGAGTGTCGCAAGTGTTCCTTTGGCAGCCATCAAGCTTGGCGACACTCAAACAAGTTCTACGGGGCCACAGATTGCCATTGCCAGTCACGGTAGCGAATCGTCGACATTTGGAAGCCCATTTCCAGACAAGCAAACACACTCTCCCGGCATTCTTGACCACCATCCTCGGGTCTCCCATGAGTCAGAGCCCTCCATTTCCATGGCAGCGGAGGTTGCGACTCTGGGCTCCAAGTCAAACCATCGAAATAGACTGCTGAATTGATGACACAACATGCCTGGCAAGGGAGTCGTTTGAATATCCTGCTAACACCTTGCAAGTTTTCTTTACAACAGCATCAACTTCTCATATCAGACGTGAGACGATCTACGTAAAAGACTCAAGCTATGGTTGTTAGTCCAGCATGACGGCGCATTTACGCAACCTTGACAGACGAGGAGGCAATCATCACCACGTCTTTCTGTGGACATGTCCATCCGCGTGTAAGAATTGAATTCTGAAAGCCCGAAAGTAAAGGTGCCCTTCCGGGAGAAGTGTGATATTTAGGTTAGACGGGTGGTTATTGACGTTGGCCATGATTTGAGTTAGGGTGGTTTGTAGGTAGGTAGGCAGTCCGTGATCTCAGGTACATCTAAATGATCAGACTACGTTGGTGAGGTTGAGGTAATCACGACCAGAGTGTAGATATCTACGCAAGGGCTACTACGACCCTCCTACGCCAATTTAATTTTCTCCAAGTTGATTCCCAAACACACGAGACAGAATTTTCTGAATCATCCTGCCAAACGATCACGTGGGCCGAGAAGACCATCAAATGACGGGAATGGAGCAAGTCCTATGGGCTTCCGGTCTGAGATTTCTATGTTTCGCTTGTCATACCTCGGCATTAGCTCTAGAGGTACCTTCTATTTGATCTTGGACAAGGCAGCACTACCTAACTTCAAGACGAGTGTCGTCGGCGAACCTTAAGTTTGATACGAAGTATGTCTGTGGGGTAAACTTAGCTGCCTAACCCAGACGCAGAGGGTAAGGCAAAAATTTAGAAGTGCCGCCGCATTTGGGTGTATGTGTGCGATGACCATAACAATGATGCGCCACAAGTGAGAGGTGGACACGTACGGGCTAGCTATTACCTGTAGTTCCCCTTAAAAATATCGAAGTGGTACTTGGAATGCCTTTATCCTATTGGGTGACAGCGTTTATTCGGCAACGAAAAGGGCGAGTCTAAGTCCGAGGGATAGTCCTGTGAGAGAGTGAAGATGGAGGAGTTGGGGAAGTGTCTGGGGATGCAGGACTCCCGAGTTCCATGGACACGGCCACGCATGTCCGATGTACTGAATCCAATGCTTCGGATCCGGTATCAATGTCGATGAACGAGTCTGTGTGATTGACATCAGATGAACATGACCTGCAACTCTGGGTTATCTTACTGCCCAGCGACGGTGTTGTTCAAGGAGGCACGCATCGCAAGGCATTGGGGGAGCAAGGAGAACTTGAGCGGCTCCTCTTCGTTTCAAGCAAGTCATCGCAATGCAAATGGTCAGAAACTACTCGTCCCAACAAGGAAAATGCATCACCAAAATCCAAAAAAACACAAGCATGTATAAGGACGTCATGGCGCGCACACACCCACCCCCTCAGGACTTCAAACACCGGTTTCTCCATTAAACTTTTTGAGCCTCAATCCCCCAAAAAGAATTCCTGCTCGGATAATCCCGACCGCATACAATTCAGGTTAGGAACCAAAAACCCAAGATGTCACATGTCAAAACCAAAGAAAAGGAAAAAAAGTTGAACAGAATGATTTGCTTCAGGGCTCAGCCAGGGTTCGAACCTGGGACCACTTGCACCCAAAGCAAGTATGCTACCACTACACCACAGAGCCGGTTGAGTCAACTCTGTTAATCTGCTCAATTTGTTGACGTTGGGTTCCGTTAGTTGTCATTATTTAGGGGAAGGTGCAGCGGGCCAGGCTCCCAGGGCGGTGACTCCTGGCCGCCCCGCCGCCCCGTTGGCGGCTGGCCGCGGTGAGAGAAGTGGATCCGCAATGCTGTACCGATTCGGGCTTGGCGTCGGTGTACATACCTCAACGCCCACACGCGACCGAAGATGCCCGGGCGATGCAAAACGGGAAGCCGTTTGCGTTGGCGCCAGCCCGGACGGTTCCACCCGCCGCTTCGGTCTAACGATCCGCGGTGGGACTTTCGAGATCTCGTTCACAATAGCGCGCGGAGAAGAAGGAGGCTCGGGGAGGGGTCGACGACGAGAACGAGCGGGATGGGGGAAGATGGATCATGGACCGCGGAGATGGATGGAGGTGGATGGAAGTAGACTGGACCCTGAGAGCGCACGATGTCTCTATTTGGCATCATGTACTTTCGGTCTAGCGATCTTCTCCGGGTCCATATTCTTACATGCAGCTGCAGATTTGAAACACTTTGGAAAGTCATTGCATGAGCAGAAACTTCACCTCACGGGTTGATCTTGAGAAGTTCTCCCCCTTCGAGCGCTCTCTCCAGTAGACTTCGAAGCCGAATTGCCGCCGAACGACTAAAGACAAACCTCTCGATAAGTTCCCGTTAGTGAGGCTGGCGAGTGTGCTCTTGTTTCTTCGGACCAGAGAGCGGCCAAGGGGGAAACGCAAAGACCAAATTTAGGCAGAGCGGGTGGTCTCATAACTAAAGCGCCGAGTGTAATAATTGGGTCTTTCGGGCATCGACAATAACTCCGCCTGGTTCAGTCTGACTACCTATCTGCGGTGCTACAACAAAATGCCTCTCGGGCTCTGCTAAGATGAGGAAACCGAAGATTGCCGACTTTCGTCAAGGTCACACCTATCAAGATTCTCAACAGCTGTCGACGTCGCATGTCTTGCAGCGTCTTACGATTCGCACGATAACGGCGTGCAGGAAATCACACGTCCGATGATGAAAGTCTCCTGCCGTGGTTGCATGCGGAGAGGGCCCGGGATGCCTTTATATGGAGCAACCGAAGAACCTCCCCCAAGATAAACTTAACAACAATTGGGTGGACATGATGGTTAAAAAGAGAGGGGCCCACGAGCCCACGACGGCTCGACTCACTCGCAGAGTCGCAGACAAATGAACAAACGGTTCGATCTCCGTAGTATCTCCATTGGTGCCTCTGAACAAATCGAAAGCGAGGTCGAGCAAAGATATTCGCGCGAATCCCTTCTTCTCACAGGCTCACACAATCGATGGGCACCGCAACATTGGATAAGAAGAAAAGAAGACTCTTGCATTGTTGGACACTTCTTGGAGCGATATCAAGCGAACGAATAAGTGCCCGATTGCAACTGCGACTATGGCTTGACTAGTCTGCCTTTGCCGAAAACGACCCCCGCCCCATGTGAGCCGCGAAGATCCATCTGTATCCATTCAGAGCGAACCGCAGAACTGCAACCCAAGCAGGATGTTTGGTGCGTGCATGAGTGTCGAGCAGTTCACTACTGCGCTGCGAGCGGCGAGCAAAACCACTGGCTGGATTTGAATGCTGCAAGAAGGAAGAAGTGCCACTTCACCGCTTTTTGACTGGACATACTGTGTACCTTCGGGCCACTTGCAGCATGCAACAGAACAAAGATTGTGAGTGGAAGAGAAAGGAAAAATTTGAGCAAAAGAGGAGGAGAAAAAGGCAACATCGAACAACTGGACTTGCTTCATTGGCTCGTTAACGTTAACATTATCAGCAATGGAGCTAGACGGCCTTGTATGTAAATGTCAGATCTGAGAGGGGAAGACTAGAGCTAGAGGCTTTTTTTAAACCGCATGTGCTGCTTGCTACTGCTGCGCGCCTAGGCTGTTATTTTTCCCTTGGGTCGTCCAGCTCGTGATTGATGTTGTCGATTCTACTTACTACACATCTCAAAATCTTGACGATATTTCCAACTTGTTGTCGCTGTGCTCCTTTTGCGCTCAGGGAATATCGAGAAAAGATCGGGGCGAAAAGAACTACCGAAGATTTGGGTGTGACCAAAGTCGACTCGTCACTCAGCGTTGGGTTTTTATCGCATTCGCCGCATTTCGCAGCGCCGACAAAAGACCGCCGCCAAGAACCAGCTGAGCCGCTCGCGAAGCGCAAGACAAACAGAGACAAGACAGTCAACGACGACAACTCATCACGGCACCGAAACCATCCGTCGCTCGCCCACACCATTGTTGAGCTGGTCTCAATCATCTCTTCGGGCATCATCATTATCATCATCAAGTCCCGCCTCTTTCATTTCGAACATCAGATACGACTCAACACAAAAAGATAAGTCCGCGCCAGCCATGCCAACATTAGCAGCCATAGACGTCTCGGTCTGCGACGACCGGATAAGCCTCGTCTTCTCGCACCGTGCCCTCGCCGCCGCCTACGCCGCGTACCTCGACGCCGAAGATTCGCGGCCGCCTTATGCGCAGGCTGTGGGGAGTTATCGACGACTTGCCGTGTACCATGCCGCCTCCAAAGAAGTCACGCTAGCCATGCCCAGCTTCCTCACATGGTTCATCACCATGCGGCAACCGGACGACGAAGACAGCGTGACGTTTACTTTTTCGGACGCGGACGAGGAGCAGGCTAAGGCTTGGGCGGAGAGTGTGGTTCTTTTCGAGCCTCCCGTACCGGGAACAGTGTATTACGACGAGGTTGAGGACGGGGTTAAGCAGCTGCATGTTAAGAGGTTGTGGAATAGGGAGAAGCTGTTGCAGAGGCTGGAGGAGTTGAAGAAGGTCAGGAGCAGGGTCACGACGGTGTGCTCTCTCAAGTCGACGAGGTCGTCGCCGCGGTCGTCGCCAAAAGACGGATCCAAGGACGGTGTGCCGTGGTATGAGCGGCAGGATTATGGGTATGGGTATCGGTATGCAGGGGTGGGGCAGACGAAGGAGCTGACGATCCTGGCGCCGTTGCCGAAGCGGGTAGCACTGCCGGAACATGTGACAACGACGGGGCTGTTTCATGGGGAATGGTGGTGATGATACTGGCTGCCTGGGTAAAAATACATGTGGAGGAAGAAGAATAAGAAAAAGAGGTCTGTACATATCATCATATTCCGGTAGGGGGACAAGGCAGGTGTTTTGCTTTTATGGGGATACCTAGGTGCAAGATAGCGAAGCGAGGCGTTTGTCGTTCTGTTTTGCGGGTGCCGTTGGCGAGGCATGGTCTGAGAATTGAAGCTGTCTTTTTGTCCGTTCAACCGCGTTTTCCCCACTACCTTATGTATGGTGTTCATCGCTATTCCTGCTGCGAGTGTTACACAGAGAAGCCGTTGTGCAACGTAGGCTTGCATATGCCTGGAAATAGTGTAGCAGCCGGCAATTCCGGTCTGCTCTTCTGTTCATATTCTCTTTCTTTTATTGCAGGGACAGATTGCCGAATTCGCAAGGCAGTGATGGCAGATCTTGGCCTGTCTCCCCTGGCAATCATATGTCTCAGCCATGACACTTGCGCGTACGGTGGACGGTGTACCAAGCAGCCGGTAAATAGAACGTTGCTCGCTCGTGGTCATCACACGTTTCTTGGAACTCCTTCGTGGTGCGAATCATGCTCGGTGCCAAGCCGGACATTGTAGGAAGTCAGCTCGATGGGAGTGGCCGAGACCTGTGCTATTGTTACTCGTATCGTGATTCGTCGTTCGAAGGTCGGGGCTCGTATTCCGTTCTTCTGCCAACGTTTGTATGGTCAGTTGACAAGTCGAGGTTGCGCTGGGTGGGTCATACGAGAAGACATTCGCATGGTTGAATCGCACGAACTTCGACGGCGACACGGAATTCGAGGTCGTCGCGAACTCACGGTTGTGTTCGTAAAGGAAAAGAACAAATGGAAACTCCAGGATGCCTTGCCTGCCGTCTGCGGCAGAGCGGGTCCAGCCAGATCGTCCGGTGTTGGGTGGCTCCACCTATGCCAAGACCGGAGGCCAACTAGTGTATTCTAACCCATGCGGGGCTGAGCCGAAGTTGTTTGGAAGTAACCCGACGTCATCCGATCCGTATTTATAGCGCAGCCACGCTCCAGCCCACTGAAAAACAGAACGTCGTCGAATCCTCACCAGGCGGCAGGCGCAAAATGCTGAAATTCTTCACCAAGTCCGTCAGGCAGGGGCTTCCGAGGTCGTTGAGCCCGTCAGCTTGAAGGAAGTTTTGATGGATCTCCACGATCCCCGCAAGTCGGACTTTGAGCACCGGTTCCAAGGCTAAAAACTGCTTGTTAGCGGCCGTTGCCAGCCAGCCAGCAAATGTCGTCCTGGCTTCCATTGTGCCACTCCCCCAAGTTCCAGTAGACGGGGTTCGAGCAATAACACGAGGCAAAAGTGCTTCACTAAACATGTCAATCGGTGGTTAGGTGGGGATAGGATTCCCTACTTATGAGCGTCCAATTGGTCTGAGGTGAGTGATGGCACAATCTCAGCCACGTTGGTAGTGTACTGCTACTCCATTTTAATTCGATATCTGACGACACCCGGGCCACCCAGATCTACACAATACTTGCAGCTTTCTTGACTCGAGTGAGTCCACACAAGCTTTGTCCGGGTTGTTAACGAAAGCCTCCTTGTTCACCGCATCAAGTTGTATTTGAGAGCTTCAACAACTGCTCAGTTCGTTCGCTTTGACTTCGTTCGTCCCCTGCGCCGAGCTAGCCTCCCCGAACACCATCTTCGGTACCTTACACCAGCATGGCAGCACTGCATGGGCATGGACATAGCATGTCTGAAGGTCTTTACAGTGAACCACCTCGACGGCCTCCTCCATCACCGCCAACCTTGTCTCACACATTGGCACACTCTCGGGGAACATCACTTCCACCTTTGGTAATCCCGAACAACGGATCGCCAACACCGAGACCCCTTTCTGTATTCCGGTCACATGAAGCCCCGACTACCGGATTCCTGAACTTCTCACTCCCACGACCTGTTGCCTGTAGAAAGACATCAAGCATCTACAGCACTTCATCCAAGTCAACACATATTTCGATGACTTCCACAAACTCGACATATAACGAGAACAGATTTCTCTCACCAAGCGCTTGCTTGGTGCCTCCACCTCCTCCAAAGTCACCACGACGGCCATCGATGTCCGGGTCACACCAAATATCCCTTCCTCTACCAACACCAACACAACCTCTATCAGACGGCTCAGACCCAGCGCAATCACGACCCTTATCATCAGGGTCCGACCAAGTCCCAGAACTTGAACCAGACGTCCACAACGACGATGTCAGCAGTCTATCAGACGCGGACGAAACTCCCCCACCGCCTAACTACGCGCCTCCCTCACCACCCTCACCACTCTCACCACCACCTCGATCACCGCTCCGTCCTCTATCCATGGAATCCTATCACTGCATAACACCTCAACTTCCAACCCCCTCACCAAAATCCCAACTCCACCGCTCCCACTTCTACCCCGGCAAACGCAACCCGCCAGCACGCATCAACTTCCGCCTCTCACAGGGTTACTACCACAAGAGCAGCAAGAGCACGCCCAACCGACGCCGGTCAGACGACTCAACGGGGTCAGGAGAAAGCGATGCCATTACCGTCAGCAAAAGGCAACCAAAGACTTACAACCTCGACGCCCTAAACCGGTTAATGAACCCTTCGAACCTAGACCTGGACAACCCCACGGCCCGCGAATGCGGCAAAGCCGAAGCTGATGCTTTTTCGGGGTTGATTGGGATTATCGATCGCTACAACGCCAAGGAAGGGGGGCCGTCGCCCGTGCCGGGACGGTTGCCGAGACGGGTCTCGTCGTTGAATGTGAGGGTGGTGACGCCGGTGATTGATCCGGTGGAGGAACAGAGGGAGCTGGGCAAGAAGGGGTTGAGGCAGTTGAGCCCGGCGGAGTATGCAGCGGAGGTGGAGGGGGTTTGGGGTAGTTATTTTGATGAGGACACTCCTGTTTGAGAGCTGAGGGTGGTTAGTTGATGGATAGTAGATGGTCAGTAGAAGAAGAGCCAGTAGACTGGCTGGATGGGAAACGCTAGGCACAAAGCCTTGGGTATGGATTTGGTCATGGAGTTTGCACAATGGCGTTGGGGATATGCATATGATACCATTCGACTAATGATAATGTACAAAAGAATACAGAATACACTTTTCGTTCTTCACCCTCCCCCCCACCCTCTCTCTTCCCTTTCCTGCCCGTGATCGTCAATTCCCTCCTTTGAACTAACTTTTCATATACCTGCCTCTTCGCCCATAGCACCCATTTCCTTCCAAACACCATTCGCTCGTATCATTGCTTCGACATTTTAACCTCAAATCAATTGTAAAGTCCTCCCCGCCCTCTTCCGCCTCACCGCCCTCGGCGCTCCCGCCCGCTTGGCAGCTACAGGAGTAGGCACAACAACCGGAGTCTCCCAAATGCCACCACCCTCAGCCCCTAAATCAGCAATCGGAGACACAGCCGGAGGCAGGGGTGTCACAGGTTCCAAGATTGGGGTTACAGCCGGGGGTAACGGAGTGATAGCAGGAGGCAGCGGCGTGACCGGTTCCGGGAGGGGAGTTACCACCGGTTCGGGAGTCGGGAGAGGAGGCGGGGAAGGAGGCGGGGTAGGGACGACATGGAGCAAGTCTTCAGGATTCTGCGGAAGCGGGGATGGCTTTCTTTTGGCAAAGTATCCTGTGTAAGGCGCCGTCGTGATGAACGCCTCAGGAGGCGGCCACGTAAATTCTGCTGGAGGTGCTTGATAAGGTATCGTGGTGAATTGCTCATAAGGCGCCGTGGTTGGGATTGCTTCGGGAGGTGGTGCCCACGTGATGAATGCGTCGGCAGGAAGTTCCGTATGCCGGATGGAAGGAAGTTGAAGTGCTGTGGGGAATTGTGTGTGATGAAGTGCCGTCGCTGTGGGGATAACCTCGAGGAGGTCTGGATCTTGTGGGAGCGGGAGTGGGTTTCGCTTGATGACAGGGTGGGCGTTGTGGGTTTGGTCGAGTTGGGGTCGTGTGAGTCTGCGTGGTGGGATGTAGGCCGCTGAGATAAGGTTGACGATGAGGAAGAGGAGGAGGGAAACTTGTCGGAGGGTGAATGCAAAGCCCCCGGAGTTTGTCATTTTGAAGCTGGTAGATGAGGTTGTTGGGTAGTTGAAGAGGTGGTTCGTGTCTGGTTCAGTCTCAGAGTGGATCGGACTGTCGATACAAGTGAGTGCTTCATTTTTTTAGACAAGCAAGTCATTGACCTTAAATACGCACTGATGCTCACATTTTGAAGTTCCTCCCAGTCGTATCGAATCCCACGTAGTCCTTTCATCTTCCAAGGTGTTTCTCTTACGTCTGAGCTATCTCCTTCTGACGTCGCCAATTCCATATTCTTGTTCGTGTTCTGTTCCAACAGTCTCTTCTGTAACCCCCAAGGTGCGTGGGGATGTGGCACACTGGCGCTTACAAAGCTCTGTACTGCGCCCTCTTCAGCTTCGACCCCCAGAATCTCGTTTTCGGATTTATGCGAGCATCGACTTGGGGGAAATCTGAGTATCTTGAGATCCACATCCAACCAGGCCGAGCCTTTAAGCGCGTTTATCGCGTTCGGGATGCATGATGGAAATAAGCCGAGTCCACTCGGTGGTGCTGAAACCCAGGTCAAACCAATAGAAGACCTCCTGAACGGCTGTCGGTGAGATTCACATGCTCATTGGTGAACAAGCCTCGAGCTGTCATCTTGTTAGAGTCGCTTTGCGCACAGTGCAATGATGACGTCCAATGACACCACTTGAGGTGAACCAGACCGGCGGGTAAAAAAATTGATATGAGACGAAATCGTGGTTAAGGTATAGGATTGAAGGCTTCAACGATGGTTTAAACGATTTGATCTAGATTGCAGAGCATACGCCAAAAGGAAAGCATTAACTGCAGGAACGTGCAGAAAGGGTAGATTGGTGCAAAAGGCGCGCAAGCATTGCTTTGCAGACGAATGTTGAAGTATTCAAATGCGACGAAAACAGATTTCGGGAAAAATTTGAAGGGGGAAAACTCGCAAAAGAGAAGAAACAGTTGATCCGACCCAGGCTCGATCTGGGGACCTTCAGTGTGTTAGACTGACGTGATAACCAACTACACCATCGGACCGTTGTTGACTTTTCGGCTCGGAGCGGGGCTTTGATAAGCTCAACTGTTACCACCGCCAATATGAGTGGAAACTATTTTCATGCCCCATCCCGGCTTTCGGCCTGGGTGTTCCAACGGGGGCACCAAACAAAATGGTATAAAGAAAACATGGGGAACATAAAAAACAAAAAATCCGAACTGACTCAGTCGACAAACAATTGCGCCAGCCGCGAATCGAACGCGGGGCCCATCGATGGCAACGATGGATTTTACCACTAAACCACTGGCGCTTTTTATAATTGTTGCGAAGATGTTGCGGAGGATGCACTTTTGAAGGTCAATTGTAATTGAAGCAAATAATTGCAGACTGTTAAAAGGGGTGTAAACAAAGCACCACAAGAAAGGAGCCGTCATGCGTCTTTGCATTCCTTTTCGTCCTTTAAGAATCCCGATTGCCCGGATTTTCGTGCGAACTCCTCTGCACGAACAGCGCCGATCAGGTACCACTCGCGTTCATCCCATCTTCCAACTCGGAACACGTTCGTCTGACATCGCACCTCACGTGCGTCCCCGAGTCATTGTACGAGAGATGCGACAAATTTCAAACGACAGAACAACAAGCGAAGTAATATTCCCGCAAGAAATAGAAATAACTCAATAAGCTTCGACGTACACCTTAAAGCTGAGATCAAAGTCTAGAACGCCTGAACACAAGAAGCAATTCGCGGCTGCGGTACGTACCTTCCTGCTGAAAGTGGTAGTCCCTTCCCGCATGCAAACGACCCCAGGCCATGCGCGTTCATTTGAGCAAGTTTATTCCAACCCCCAACATCCATCCAACCTTCCACTTCCGCGATCTCGAGCCTTCAAATCCCACGTAACTTACTCGTGCCAACAAGCCACCGCCGCCGCTCATTTCTCGGTGAGCTGGTGCTTGGCCTCGTGAGCTGGATTCATCGTTCCTGGCATAATCGGTTGTCGTCCGTAGGCAAGTCGTGGGAAAGGTTCTGCTGCTTTGGGGTTTCGCCAAGGTGGTCCAGGCCCGGTGTTGAGGAAGTGTGCCTGACGGGACAGGCGAGAGATGGAAGCGTACTTAGGTAGGTAACCGAATCGAACTGAAGAATACACTGAATGGAGCAAGGGCTGGAAGGTATAAGGGAACCCCTTGACTTACAATAACTTGCTCACTTAGTGCCCGATTTGGTGATGCTATTGGATTGCCAAGAAGAGCTGTTGTCAGCACTCCCGCGCTCGGGGCCTGAGGGGAAGCTGGAGCTGGAGCTGGAGCTGCCACGAAGCTGCTGCTTCCTCCTTTTACAAGACAAAATGGTAACAAAGCAAATGGAAGGTACGACTCAGGTACGCAGGGCTGCAGTTGTGACTGCAGTTGAGCAAGATAGTGGGTCCCCTCGCTGCGCGGGTTTGGACATTGGTACGTTCCAGGTCCACGGACTGGTTGGTGGCACAAGCACAAGGTACAAGCTACACTACAAACTTGCTCACTCAATTCATTGTTCAGCGGTTCACTTCGGTGAATGGGAATCATTAAACTCTCGAATCAGAGGAAAGCAAAAAACTGTAGATACAAGGGGGTATAAAGAAGCTATATTCCTTTCGACGTTTCGCAAACACCTCAGCTGCTGCCAGGTCTTCCTCCCGTACTCTTTCTCCCGTCGCCCGTGTCTTTCAACCATCGAGCCGTCAACCGGATTGAGAAACTAGAAGCCCGTCGATAATAACTAAACAACAAACAAACCAAATTAAGAATTTCTGGTGACGTAGCGGACACCTTCGAAGAGTTCCGCGATTCCTAAACGACACACGCTGCCGAATCCTGAGCGAGATCCGATCATTTCTCCCTCCTCCAACATCGACAATCACCATCAGTCAACCGAAACAACACCAACAAAATGGTCTCCGCAACTCTCCTCTTCGCCGCAGCCGTCGCGCCTCTCGCATCCGCGCACTTCGGCCTCGAATACCCCGCCTGGCGCGCCGACACCCTCAAGTCCGACACCAACTACTCGCAATGGCAATATCCTTGTAAGCCCTTATCCCTCCCTCCTCTCCCCTCTCCCCTACCCCCTCACTTCCCTCCTCGTTCCACTCAAAACTAACACCCCATTCCCACCCTCACAGGCGCCGGCGCCCCCGCCTCCACCTCCACCTCGGGCAACCGCACCGACTGGCCCCTCAAAGGCGGCAGCCTCAAGCTAGACTTGCACCACCCGTGGGAGTACGTCTTCGTCAACCTCGGTCTGGGCGGCAACGTGACCAACTTCAACTACACCCTTACCGGCCCCACGTTTTGGAATGTGACGGGAGCGGGCACGCTATGCGTTGACCTGCCGCTTCCCGAGGGTTTGAGCCCGTCGGATGGCCAGGAGGGAAGTATCCAGGTTGTTACGGTCGGGGAGAGTGGGAGTGCTTTGTATAATGTGAGGCTTTTGGTGGTCCCCCGATCCTGAGAGGGAAGATGATGGGTGAGTGGGGAAGGAGATGTGCTAATAAAGACGGTGATAATAGTGCGCCGATATCACCTTCCGAGCCAACGCCACGGCGCTGCCGAAGGATGAGTGCAAGACTGATGAGAAGGTGTCGTTTGCTCAGGTCAAGGAGCAGAGTGGTAATAGTACCGATGGCGGCGCGGCCGCGGACGACACGAAGAGCGGTGCCTCGCTCGTTGGACTGAACAGCGTTGCTCTCACGGCTGTTGTGGGTATGGCGTTGAGCTTTGTGACTGGTATGGTGCTGTAGTCGCGGGAACGGGTTCGGGTTGTTTGGTGATGGTACCATGGAAACGTTCGTGTTTTGTGATGGTGTACGTGATAGGAAATACAAAGTTTTTAATACTACCGAGTGTGAGCAACGCTACCGCAGGTTTGAGGTACTCGGGATTGTCCAAGTGTGATATTCGCATCTGTGTTATAAGAGAGCCTAAGGAGGAGGGTTTTATATAGACTTACTATGTGAGATGATATTAAATCCTCCTTGCCAACCAAGATAATACGTAGATACAAGGGTTTACTTCCGGTTTAGATCTCCATGAATGTCATGTACCGTACTCTCTCACTTCTCCGTGATTTGATCGTGGACTCGGGCCATGATCTCCCTCATAGTGATTCTCTGGTTAGGGTTCGGTGATAGCATATCGTACACAAGTCGCTCCTGTTCATCTTGCGTATTGAGCTGTGCACGAGCTATGTTGACTTCACCCAACCATTTCTGCATGTGTTTGACAGCGCTCGGTTGAGGGTTCCGATCGCGTGGGTTTGGGTGAATTTTGGCAATAAGCCAGTGAAGATGTTGCGAATGCGCTCTGTTGCCACGTGCGTCCGGGAAAGCGATCTTGCCCATGACGTACAACATGGTGACTCCAAGGGCCCAAACATCGCTGGGAGCACCACGTTGTTTCAGGGCAATGAATTCTGGTGGAATGTACCATGGTGTACCGCCGATTGAAGGGGGGTCTCTGGCGCGGGTCGATAGACCGAGGTCACACAAGACGGCACCACGCTCTCTGCTATAGAGGATGTTTGCGGGTTTGATGTCATTGTGGACTAGACCACGTCCGTGGATGTAGTGCAGGGCACTGGCAATGTCCCGGACGATGCGCTTTGCGTCTGATCGATCACCGGCAAAACGGTCGTTCTCCATCCGTCGCCACATTCCCTTGGAAGCCAGATCGCGGGCGTCCACATGCTCCATGTATAAGGACAGGAAGCGAGCGTCGCCGCCGTAGAGACGTACGATGCTCTTGTGTTGGAGGTCCTCCTGATACTGAAGCTCCCTAAGCCAGACGTCGGCTTGGTGAATCACGTTCCTGGATTCCATAGCGGTGTTGTTGACGGTGGCGGGAGTCCGGGTCTTGAGCACCTTGACAACAATGACTCCATCTGGGACATTTGAGTAGTCGGCGGTGAAGACGCTCGATAAGCTTGACGAGGCAATGTCTGACTTCTTTGTGAGTGTGTACTCGTCAAGCTCGCAGCCACCACCCGTGACTTGGACCGTCTCGTCAGGTTGGATTTGAAGGAGGTTGCCATCGGATGCAACAAGCTCTCTTCTGCCGTTCGCGGAGACAAGTTCTTTTTTCTCCCCAGTCGGGATTGGGAAAACGAGGGGCTTCGTCTTTGCTGGTAAGAACATAATGACACCATCTTCCTTCTTGATGTCGCTTTCTTCTTTCTTGATTTCGATGTCCTCGGATGCTCGGGGCTTTTTGTTGCTCGAGGTTTCATCTTCCTCATCGCCCACAAAGGTGCGCTTTCTCACAAGCTGGGTCGGAGTTGATGAATCGATGGAGGGAAATCGGAAAAGTGTTGGCTTCTTCTCAAGGATACGAAAGTCAAGCACATCGGATTTGTAGAATCTTATCCGCCAGGTGCCCGGGAACACGTCTTTGTTGAAGCCTGGATTGACTTCATACTCTTCGATATCCCCTAAAGCGGTAGTGGAGGCCCGGGAAAGGATGAAAGGGTGGCCTGAACGGTTGACAAGGATAAGCTTATCGCTGGTCGGATCATAGTAGAGCTCGCACCACAGCGTAGGCATTGTCATGTCCCCGGGAATTTGGACTGAAAACTTGATATCCCGGGATGTTTGCGTAACGGCCAGCACCTTGTGTTGAGCCTGGTCCGTTTCTGCTTTAACCTCGGCGCGCAATGCCAGCCACCTGCAGTTATCAAGACTAACCGGACTGACCGATCGCCCTCGGGTCGGCCTGACAAGAATGCGAATGTCCTCATCCGGTGGAATGACTAGGCTGTCGAGCGAGACGGTGTTATTGATGGCTAGTTGGAGTGCTTCCCTCTCGCGGCGGGCATCTCGCAACCGCGCCTCGATCTCTGACTGTGAGAAAGCTTCTGTCTTCTCCGAGAACTCGGAGGTTTCCTTGGAGTCAACCATGCCGCGGACGGGTGCACGGGTCGAGGGACAAGGTATTGCAACGTTTGTGTTTGTTGAACGATGGTGAAAGCGGCCTGTCAAACCAACGGGAGAATGGTGGGCGGCTATGGAAAGCGGTTTGTGCTAAAGTGGTGTGTAGACGACGCAGATAGAGCGAATGACAGCAGTAGTAAAGGTGATTCGACACACTACCGCTGAAAAGAAGAATAGAAGCGCGTTGGTCAGACTAAATGTGAACCAAGCGAGAGCCCTGCTGCGACAAATTCAGCGGGCTCCAAACGACAAAAACAAGTTATTGTCGTGTTCAAGGAGCCATGATTGCTATTGTCGCAGAATGACCATCAATAGAGGTTGTCAGATGAACGGACGAGACGAGGGCAGGTGGAAGAGCACGCCTCCTGATGGGATAGTCTCAGCCTCGTCGAACAAGATGGAAGAGCCCGGGCCGTTTTCTTTTTGCAACGTCTGACAAGATGTGTGCGCTAGGGGCCAGAGAAGCGCAGACCAGAGCAAGAGAGAAAAGAGAGAGGAAACCTGGAAGAGAGGGGGGGAAGAGAGTCATCAATCAAAACGCGACGAAGCAGAGATGACCCGACCTGACCAGTCCCAACAGATAGTGAGTGAGCTGAGGCTGGTGCCTAGCTCGCACAACTTTCCATCAAGGGCGGTGCTGCCATGTTAGTGTAGTGCCTCACAGTGCCCTGTCGCATCGTCTACCTCGACTTTGAGACGGATGGCCAGATGATTCCAAGGACTGCGAAAAAGGCCATCAGCCGGAACCTCAGAAACAACAGAAGATGGCCAGGAAAGCAGGATATAATATCTGTAAAAGACGACAGCCCGCGACTATCCCACGCTGGTGTTAGGCCTCATGAGGCTTTATTGGCGCTATGTTCCCTACCCTCGATGGCCAAGAACAGTGGTAACAATCGAGTCTGACTGGTTCATCCGTGGTCCACCTGATTGGAAAGAGTGTTCTCGAGGCAGCACCACGTGAAGGGCCGTCAGCTGTCAAGGCGGCCACTCGCTATCGTCAGTTGATGCCATCTGAAGCAATGGGTCCCAGAGGGCGTTTCTAGCCCAGACGAGTATCGCCGATGGCCCTTCGTCGCTTCCCTGTTTCATCTTTCTGAGGCTCACCGCGGTGAAGATTTTGGTATTGAGCTGGTTCACTCGATGTCACCGAAAGCACGGGGACAAGCCCGCGTGCTCATGGATACAGAAATCAGGATTCCGCCATACCAAACGAAGTTGAACCATAAAAGGGAACAAGTTCCCACCGATGACGAGCCTGGTGGTGAGGATTTTTGGACTGGATGTTGGGTGGGAGCCGGAGGTTGTCAGACTCGGATCTTTTTCCAAGTCGCACTCATTTCTGATGTCAGCGCCGCCCTCAATCCCTTTGTATTGCCACACCTCAAGGCTCTCGTTTGTCAAGTGTGCCCAACCTGCACATCTGTTGCCTGCCCTTCCCCCAAACAGAAGGTTGGCACAGGTTGGCGGCTGGGGGCGCCTTCTTCTCAGCTGTCGACGCTGGGCTGACTGATGGGGTGAGGAAGGAACCGAAGGGATGTGGGCTGCGAAAAGGTTGCGTTGCTGCGATTGCTGTTTCAAGCAAGAGCAGCTGGACGGATGGCGTTTGCAATTTTATGCTGCTTTTACCCGTGAATGGCCGTCATTGTCATAAGTTTGTCATGAGTCGTTTGAGGTGAACACCGTCAAAGCCTCAACTTCACAGTCGAAAGGTGTCGCCGTCAACAAAGTCACGATGATTCATCATCTTTCAGGGCCATGAGTGTGCTGGAAAGAACACCTCAGTCACCCTGTCGGTCGGAGGGCAGCGCAAGTCGCACTGAATGACGGACGATAGGTAGGCACACACACCGGCGACCTGGAAGGAATCGGAGGGTGCCAGGTCGAAAGTGCAATATTTTGACCGCAATCGTGCTTTTCATCCGAGCACCACCTCCCAAAGGCATCAGCGAGAGAGACAACCGGAGGAGGACACAGCGCGCGAAGTGAGGGATGACGAAAAATGTGAAATGATTCCATTGGGGACAGAGGCCCACAGTAAATGAAACTAGACCGTAAGAGGTTATTGTGTTGCAATCAGTTGCGAGTGGCTGCCGCTTCCATTGGCTGGGTGTTAAGTGCAGTGTAACCCTCCGGCCGCAGGCGCAGCTCCTCGTGTCCCGCTTTTCATGCCCTTTCTTGCCGAGCCCACCTCAGCGACTCACCCCATTGGACAGCGCTCTGCCAAGCACCCAGACCATCTGGAATTGGGGGCCGTCTGGAAGACACAGTTCGATGCCCTGTCTGTGGCGTCGCAGCACTCCGGTCTTTCCAACACCCAGCGCATCCCCGTTCACTCGTTCCAGCCCGCACGACAACTCACTCCGTCGACCCTCCTCCTTCCGCTTAACGCCTTCATCTGCCCATCACCGCCGTCGTCACCTCACCGTCAACCCGACCTCCGTCATAAGCTCACCTGCAATTGAGAACGATCGTGACACCTGTCGGCATCGACCTTAACCTTTTAAGTCAAAACACCAAAATAAAATCAACAAATGTTCACGATGTGTTATTTTGCCGGTTACTAGATGGCTTTCTGCACCAGTGCAAGGCCCACGAGTCTTCGATTTTGAACATCCCATCACCTTTGGTTGAACCCGTCTCCCGATTTACGACTTTGGCTTCATCTCTGTCCCCCACCCAACTACGAAACGACGCAAACCCTTCAGGCTCTGCCTGCCTATGACCTATCTAAATTACCGATACCCACTGAATTTTCTCTTCTTGTTGCCTTTTGACCCCTACTCAACCTCGACCGACACACCGAACCCACCCCCTTATACCGCACCTCTCCGCAGATGGACGATCCGACCGGACCAGGATGGACATGGCCTTACTGGAAGTTTGGCTTACAGAGGGAAGACCTCGAAACAAAGCTCCACGATCAGTACAACACCTTTAACCTCGCCATTCTCGACCCCGAGGCCTTCCATCATGATGTCCAGGAACTAGCGAACAGAGCCACCACCACCGATGAGCTACATCAGCTCCTTGCCGAGCGGAAGCAACTCCGAGTTCGCGAACTGAACGAATCTCTTGAATCTGCAGCATTCGAGATCATTGGAAACCCCTCCCTGGTTGGGACTGATCAGTGGCAGCACGCTGTCCAGCTCTTCCGAACAAGATCGCTTGATTCGCTTGTTCGATACTTTGCATCATACCTTCCCGAGCAACACCCCTGGCACAAGCCCGCCGATTCTGGCTCCATCACGTCCAGTAGTGCCGATTCGTGCCCCTCCCTGTTCGACGATGAGTACTACGATCCGATCATCTTGACAGAGGAGCCGCTTGAGATTGCGGATGAGGAGTCCATTGTTAAGGACCATCTGCCGCCGTCTCCGCGCTCCATGACCATGTGCTCAACCTCTTCCATGGATTCCCATCTGGATGGTTCCCAGCCCGACTTCGCCCTTACCCCAGCCCGTACCCTTTCATACTCCGAATCCGAATCCGACCATCTGGAATCGTCAGCCTCCACACTCTACGACGTGTCGGAGGTTAGCACACCTGCTCCTGAGGAGGAGGACGTCACTCCCGAAGTGGCATCGGGGAAGGAAACCTTGAATCTTCCTAAACATATCTCGATCACTTCCGAATCGGACACATCCACCCCGAAGCCCGAGCATCATGTCGCAGCTTTCTTCGAGGAGACGAAGCCATCGCTGCCCCGTCGACGACACCGGAGTCTTTCACCATCATCTGCGCGTCCCCTCTCTGGTCAAGAAGTCCGGAGTAGCATGCAGCAACGTGATCCTAGGAAGCCAGAGCTGCCGACTCACCGTACCCAGGTGGCGGACGACGCAGCTCGCCGTTGGAAGGAGACAGGATACATGGAGAGGCTTAGAGAGAGGATGTTCAACCCCTTGCAAAGAGGAAGGGGTCAGGGGAGGAAGACACAGACAAGGATTTCCAGTCGCATCAACAAGCCGTCACCGGACAGGACAAGGCTCAGGGGACGAAAGAGAATTGATAGCTAGCACATAGCGAGGCGTTTTGGCGTTTTGGAGCCCGAGGGCATGGTGGATGGGCCTACTATCGATACCCCTGTACATATGTTCTGTGACTGTACATATCTGCTCTTCGTTTTTCATGGTAAATCCTTTCTTCAGCACGAGCGCGTGGCGTCGGACCTTGATGGCTGGCGCTGGTAGAGTTCTCACGGTCCTTGCCTTGATGTTTTGTTTGCATGAATAAATGACTAACGCTGAGCAGTGATGATACCCGTCCGACCGTTCCCATATCGTCGACGGTCGGATACAACATCTCTTCGGTTAAGTATCCCATTCTTCCTTGAGTTGATAGCTGCTCACAATGTTCTAGGTTTACTCGTACCATTCATGGGTAAGAAACCACTGGTAAGTCGATATGTACCATATTTCCGTTTTATTTCACATGACCATGCCGGGATTTGTTTGTTTTCGTCGTAGTTCCCTTTGTAAAGATAATGATGATAGCTAATTGATAAATGCTTCTTCTCTAGTACCTGTCACTCGCTATCATTCGCCGTGAACCCTTTTCGAAATTGCTGAAGCCTACCTTACACATCGACCGGAGATGAGAGCTGAGAGTTATCCCAACGGAAAATCGGATTTTACCCACAAGGCCCCTCCTTCTCTCGCCAAAGCTACATGTAGCACTGTTTACCATGGAACCTGCAGACCTGAGTGATTGTCGGGAACGACTGCCATGTGTTACAGTTATAACAAGTGCACTTCCGCGCATCTTGGTAGGAAGTTACGATGCCTTCACCCACCTCATCCTCCATATAAGCCTGTCTACCGGGCCTGGTTGGACCACCTGGACTTTCCCCCTCTTCATGGTCTTCCAATGCGATCTACACTACTAATCGTTGGCCCGTATAGTCACATCCCCTCGCCTGATAGCGATGGTTCAAGGAGCTGCCGGAGCAACTCCCAAATTCCGGTCTCCGCCCCCACAGCATGGATACAGACTTATCAACGCCCACATAAAGAACCACATCCCACGGCCACAAGGTCCAACACAGTTCTCGAAGCATTCAGAAACATTTTCACCCTTCATATTAATCATATTTACCTTAGAATTTCTCTCCACTTCTAACCATGGCATCTTCAACTCCTACCAAACGCCAACGAATAGTCCTCATCATAGACGCAAACGGCTACATAGGCAATGCCGTGGCTCGCGCCTTCGTCCGTGCCGGCGTCGCTGCGATTGGCTCGTCTACGGACTGACCCGCTCCGTCAGCAGCGCCTCGGCCCTGGCAGCAGAGGAGATCACCCCCATCGTCGGCGCCATCGACGATGTTTGCACCCAAGAATCCATCTTACCGCAGCTACCACCATGTGTTAATGTTGTTGTTTCAACGTCGGAGAGCTGGCCTGATTATGAAGGGCATTATCACAACGTTGGGGCATTATCACAACGTTGGGGCATTATCACAACGTTGAGGCTTTGTTGTATCGGATTTTCGATTCCAAGCCTGGAAGTTTCGAGATGCATCGGGCGGACCGCTACTGATCTTTACGTCGGGGTGTAAAGATTACGGCGCTGACCCCACTCACCTCCTTCCCTCCTCCTCTCTCGACTCCGAAGGCATCGTGCACCCGGCCCCGAAGCCACACACGGAAGAAACTCCCCTAAATCCGCTCTCCTTTCTCCGCCCTCGCACTGAACTGGCCTCGCAAATCCATGATCGACTCGGCTATCCGTACTCTACCGCGTTGGTTAGGCCTATCAACCTCTACGGTCGGTCCGGGAGTTATTTCGGGGAGTGGTTTGATGTTTTCTCTGCTGCTGTTGCTGAGGGGAGACAGGTGGTTGTGCCGAGCAGGAGCGGCGAAGGAAGGGACATTTGTCAGGGGGTGCATGTTGATGATTGTGCAGAGGCGTATGTTGCTTTGGCGGAGCGTTTCTTTTACCCGCCGGATTGGCCATTTATAGAAATAGACAACAAGTTGGAATGGCAGACATTCAACATCTCTTCACGCGGAACGGAGGAGACTGTGGATGGTATCGTGAGGGCTTTGTGCGATGAGTATGGGGTTGAGTACGCTGCAGGGATCAGGTTTGTCAAACCTGAGGACTCGAAAGAAGGAGAGAACCCTTGGCCGTCGCAGCTGGTGGTGGATTATCCGCAGTTGATTGAGGATAAGAAGTTGAGGTACTTAACAGGCTGGAGCGATCGGAGGCCGTTGTTCAGAGAGGCGGTTGGGTTGTATAAGAGAGCGTATGAAGCTGCGAGGGAGGGAGGGAAGGGGTGGGAGAGCGTGAAGAAGACGGAGGAGATGGTGAAGGCTTTGCGGTCGTTGAGTACTGGAAAAAAAAAAAAAAAAAAAAAAAAAAAAAGGGATGGGAGAAAGGACTTGAACGCACCACCTCGCGAGACGTAAATCTCCTCCGCCGTTACCCTCCGATAAAAGTACAAGAAAGTACAAAGAAATACCAACAACCGCTCAGCCGAGCAGCGCAGATTGATTAACCATCGAAACACCCTAACCATTTTTCTTTTGTGTCTTCGCACTTATTATTACCTTCTTCTGTCGCTGCTCACACCTGCAGATCCGACTTGAGGGACGGGGCTTACGATGATGGAACACGCTGTCGGTTACTTGAATGTACATCATCGTTTCCCAACCGGACAGGAACTTTTAGGTTTGAGGTGTTCGGACGGTAGACCGTTGCGCCACTAGGCCAAGCGGTTGTCGGTGATTGCAGGTACTGACCCGGGCAATTATAACCCCATTAGGCGTTTGATCTAGGAAGGAGCGGTCGGCAGGTCCAAGCGGGCGAGCCGGTGCCTGGATGGGATGAGACGGATGGGATGAAAAGGTTGGTGGTGTTGACGGGTGAAGGTCTGGCAGGCAGGCGGGCAGGCAAAGAAGGCGGGTCAGATAGTTTGACCAGGACAAGTGAAAAGTGTCAAAATGAAGTTTGGGAACACTCCTCTCTATAAGCCATTGTCAGAGACTCAACGTTTGTGGTATGCCGGAAAAGGTCCCATGACGGATAAGAATACTTCTTTCCAACATCAAGAAGCGGATCCCGGACATCAAAATCCCGCCCCAACTATATAAATCGGCAAGCTTGCCGGAACGTCACCCTCCTGCCCCATTGAGACCCCTTCCGTCATCCCAACTCTAACCTACTCGAGGGTATATAGGATCCCTCCCTTCCCGCCCACCTTCCAGCGGTTCGTGGGGTAACGGTCAACACTACTTAGCTGACCTCTTGTTGTACTGCGGTATTCGAGTTCCCGGTTTGTATCCGGTACGGGTCACTCTTTTTTTTCTTTCTTGAGTCGATCTCAGCACAATATGGTCAAATCATCAAAGGGCTTTTCAGGGGCAGCAGGGCAGCTACCCGGTTACTAGAGTTATCTTTGTTCAGGGTCCAGTTTGTGGTGGATGTTGCAGTTCGTCCCGGTCCGCGCAGTTACACCAAGATCGGCGTCTGGCCCTTTCCACGGAATTAAGACTTTTAGAGGTGTCTTTGGTCGACCTCTCGCCATACAACTCGGAATCCAAAGTTCGAAAAAAGATTGCTTCCGTCATATATTGTTGAGCGCGATTAGTGTGAAGAAGTGTGATGTATTAGGAAGGGAGGAATCCCTGAAAATGCAGCGCAACGCACTACCTAGGTATATGGAGCTTGTGCAACAAAGCGGCTGATCAAGGGGAGCCAGAGCAAAAGCAGAGCAAAGCAGAGCAAAGCAGATATCAATCGCAAGTGATGTCTGGAATCAACGGGATATTATCCCGTTATCTGCAAGGGCAGACCATGTGTCCGGAGGATCGAGTCTGCCCCTGTGGGGCCGGGCACACCAGAACCCCAAGCTTGGCATTGTTCCGGGGAGTGGGAGCCCCATAAGTGCTCTTTATGATCTCTTCGAGAAAACCGAGCACTTCTATTTTTCAGATCGAAAGGAACGAGACCCAACTCCTTGGGTCAGTGGACATCATGACAATCCATACGGTACGGCTCCCGAAAACGTGGGTTTCCACAGCATTCTTTGCGTCATGGAGCTGCTTACTAAAACATTTTGGAGACCGCCCAGGGATAGTCGCATTCGGCATCGATTGCCCCGCCGGCACATTGAGCAATTGACTTTCCAGCTACCCCGCCCCCGCAGCCATTGGCCGTCAAGGTGTCTTTCTCGTCGTCACTGCGACGGCAGACCGGCAACAGATTTTGAGTTCCCGAAAACCATCGCGATGCCAGTTATTTCCGCCACATTTTGCTTGGAGAGGTCGACAAATGCATGTCGTCACCATCGCCATCGCTGTTGCAACTGCCTACGGTAGCTCCGCCGGTCGATACCAAAAAGAGGTGCCCGCCCCGACCTGGGACCATTACCATGGACTGAATGGTGTGCTGCCGAACCTACACGAGAGAAGGAGCTCCGGTTACGAGGACCAGGATACCTAAGGAGAGCTCCGGATCTCCACTAATTATTGGGGTTTGAAATGTCGCCCAAGCCCCTCGTCATCCCATTCTCCAGATCGGTCCAGCTCGCTGTCCGTTTAAAAGCCAGCTTCCCCCGCTGCCATCTCTTTCTCCCTTGTCCATCATCTCGTCTCTATTCCCCAACACCATCCACACAACTACCAGCCACAATGTCTTCCGGTTCTCCCGTCGTTCCCACGGCCTATGAGCCCAAGGACATGAAGTTCCGTTACCTGGGTAACACCGGTCTCCAGGTTTCCGTCTTCTCCCTCGGTGGTTGGCTCACCTACGGTGGTACTCAGAAGGGCGAGATCGTCAAGAAGTGCCTCCAGACTGCCTGGGACCATGGCATTGTATGTTTTCCTCCTACGTCCCGTTTACCAGAGACCCTGAACTAACAGCATCTTCAACAGCAAACCTTCGACACTGCTGAGACATATGCGAACGGCGCTTCCGAGGTCGAGATGGGCCAAGCCCTCAAGGAGCTCGGCTGGCCCCGTGACGAGTACGTCTTGACCACCAAGGTATTCTTCGGCACCGGCCGCAAGGAGCCCAACACCCGCGGTCTCAGCCGCAAGCACATCGTCGAGGGTCTCAAGGCCTCCATCAAGCGTCTCCAGACCCCTTACGTCGATGTCGTCTTCGCCCACCGTCCCGACGCCGCCACCCCCATGCTCGAGGTCGTCGAGGGCTTCACCCAGGTCATCCGCAACCTCAACCTCGCCTACTACTGGGGTACCTCTGAGTGGAGTGCCGTCCAGATCAAGGAGGCCATCCACCTCGCCGAGAAGCACAACCTGATTGCCCCCGTCGTCGAGCAGCCCCAATACAACGCCTTCCACCGCGAGCGCTTCGAGAAAGAGTACGCTCCCCTCTTCAAGGAGCACGGCTACGGCACCACCATCTGGTCTCCTCTTGCCAGCGGTCTCCTCACCGGAAAGTACAATGACGGCATTCCCGAGGACTCCCGCCTCGCTACCAACAAGGCCTTCTTCGAGAACACCATTAAGAGCCTGCAGTCCGAGGAGGGCAAGGCTAAGATCGAGAAGGTGCGCAAGTTGACCAAGATCGCTGAGCGCCTTGGTGCCACTGTCACCCACTTGTCCCTTGCCTGGGCTGCCAAGAACCCCAACGTTAGCACTGTCATTCTCGGTGCTACCAAGATCGAGCAGATTGAGGACAACCTCAAGGCTCTGCCCCTTATTGACAAGCTCACTCCTGAGATTATGGAGGAGATTGAGGCTGTTCTTGACAACAAGCCTACGCCTCCTGCCACCTACAACCGTAACAGGTAAAGGGTTGGCTTTGGAGTGATTAATGAAGTAATGAAATAAAAATAGCTTGTACTTGAACCCCCATTGTCGATGTTCATGTGCCCGGTATCCGTTTTTCGTGATCTTTCTGTCTCCGTATTGATAACTACAAGTCATCGGCGCCCGGTGAACAATCGAACAGTCATTGGCAAACCTCCGGATTGCGAACGAGGTAAGCCTCTAAGGTGCTCACAACAAACAGCAACTCAAAAGAGCAAGGTAAAGGTAACAAAACAGGCAGTTGGGAAAGTTCCGGCTCACATAGTCGAACGGATACAGGCCTTGGCTCAATTTTGGCCCTTTCATTAGTCTTAACTCATTTATTGCTGCCCTGTTACCCATAAGTCCTGCTACTTCATGTCTTCCTGTCTCTCCCACTTTCCCTCAAATTAACCAACAGGAACTCAAATACTATCATCCGCCCAAGGCTTCACCCCGTCCAACAACCGCACATGCGCCTCCCTATCGCCAGTAGCCTCCAACAACTTCTCAAACCCTTCCTCATCCGCCTTCCTCATCAAGATCAAAAACCCCACCCACACAAAATCCGCATACGTCACCTTGTCGCCCTCGAAAAACGGTCCCTTGTCCTTAGTTTCATTCAACAAGCTCGTAACCTCCCTCAACTGCCCCGCAATTTTGTCAGTATAAACCCCCACGCCTCCCTGGGTCTTCTCCAGCTCATCGAGCTTCATCCCAAACGCTTCCTCCCTAGTCTTGATGAAATAATCCGCACTGGCGGGGGCGAGAACACGCTTCGCGACACCGGGCACGAAAATCCCCACCACCTTTCCCAGCAGGCCGGGGTTGACGAGGGGCTCGAGCTTCGCTAGCACGGGGCTATCCAGATGGAGGGACGGGTACTGAGGGGATGGGTAGCGCTCTTCGAGGGCTTGAGCAATCTCTTTGCTGTCCATGACGTAGGTGCCGTCGGGGAACTTGATGGTGGGAATGGTGTAGGCTGAGGTGGAGGGCTCGGGGGCGGCGGGGGGCAGGTGAGGCCGGAGAGTTGGGGCGATGTCGGGGTATTCGGTCCATTCGGTGTGGTAGGGGAGGCGTTTGTAGTTTAGGGCGAAGCGGGCTATTGAGGGAGAAGGATTGTTAGTTTCTGTTGTTGGGTGTAGGTGATGAGGTGGAAGGGGGAATTGACGAAGGTATGGGTAAGAGGTGGGAAGAAGGCTGCTCACTCTTCCAGGGGTTGAGAGACCAGGCGTGGCCATCCTTGTCGGGGATGTCGTAGAAGGTGATTTGGTCTCGGTTAGTGGCCATGGTGACTGAGTTTGGGTGCTTGGACCTTGAGAGGCGTTCGATTTGCTTGGTGAGAGTGATTCTTGTCAAAGGGATCTTGGTGCTGAAGCTTGGGGTAGATGCTGGTATTTATGTCAATGTGGAAATAGAGCTAAGAGGGGGAGTATCCACTTGGTGCTTATATAGCCCACGCTCCACAGTTTCCGAGGTCGAATACAAATGACAAATCACTACAATAGGCAGATACCTATGTATCACTAGGTAGGATTTGATGATGATGATTATCGACGTCGGTTGAAACGTCAAAAGCTGACATCTTCGCACTTGAACGCAAGTGATGATGATTACAGCCGAAGTGGTACAGTAAGTCTACTGTGTAATGTCCCACGAGCAGTATGACACAGCGGGGAAGGGTCGACCAAAGGGCGCGTCCCACTATCTTTCTGGGCATTTTAAAGTCGCATCCTTCTCCCTTCCTACCCTCCGCTTCTCAATCTTGTTGATCATCTTACACAACGGTTTTATTTCCGACTCTTGCTGACTCTTGCTGACATTGAAGCTCTCAAGCTGATCTATCACAATCCGAATTGTCCAATGCTTTGATCCGCCGTTGCTATTTGCTCGGACTCGAGTAACGTCTAATGGAAAGGGGTTCATCCCCACTGAACACCAAGATACGAGACTCACAGCGGGGCATTCCGGGGTCCCCCGGGGGCGTACTGGAAAGGCGAACAAACAAATGCTGGGCTCGTCGTTGACACTCCTCCATCACTCATCCATTTCAACCCTAACTCTTACCCGACTTCATTGGTAAGCTCATGATGCAGGTAGAGTATGCTTTAAAGCCTTTCTTGGACATTTTCCTCAAAGTCGGGCAATGTATCGTGGTGTGATTCTCGAGTCACCTTTGTCTGCGCAGCAAAGACACTAGCGCATTTTTGTGCAAGCCAAAGAAAGGCGGCCATTTGGATGATGTGAGCAACGAGAGCTATAATATTCCTTGCGATGATAATGAGGACTCCCATCCTGAGGCAACTTTGCAGCCGTTTCGTCTGTTTGAAATCATGGCGGTGTACATAATGATCCAACCGATTTCCATTAGCCCACTTTCTAAAGATAGCACTCCGTTTCCATGTCATCGCGATCCTCCCAAACCAAACGCGACGTTCCAAGAACAGAACTTACAGAACCTCTTTTGTTCCTGTCCTGAGATTCTCTCAAGACATGGCAGACATGGCGCGAAACTTTGTGTAATTCCAAATTCCATCTTACTGCCAGTCTTGAATCGAAAACCCCATCAACCCTCCGCGCTTCTTTAGCTCCTCAATGTCGAAGGGAATCATATTCACCTCCTCCATGATCAGATCCTCCAGTCTAATCCACTTGTCATCCCCAAATGGATCACATGCTCTGTGCCCCTTCAAGGTGTGCGTTATGACCACCTGATCAGTTGCTGTCTTCCCGATCTTCTTTATCCGTCTGTATAGATGGCTTGGACTGCAAGTCAAGTCCATGGTAGCCCATCCTTCTTGGCGCAGTGTACGATGTAGTGCTCCGAGCATGCTGGCATCGCAATTAACTGCGTGGGTGACTCTGCCTGGCGGCCTGCGGGAGACGCAGACTTGGCGAGGGACATCGTCTGGTGGTATTTCGATAGGTTGTCTGGGATTTCTGTGGTCCATACTTGGAGCTCTGTACCGGTTCTGGCTTCTAGCTATGTTTGGGTTGTGAGCTTCGTCTTCGTCGCTGCATTCGTTGGGAGGGAGGACGGGAGGCGAGGAAGTGAGACGTTCGAGAACTTTCTCGACTTCCAAGATGAGCCGGTTTATGACACGTTGGCGGCATATGGTTATATCTCCTGTATTCAATAATTGTTAGCGTTGGTTCAGGACCAGGAAGGAAACTGGTGAAGTGGATGTGGTGGAGCAAAGACATACTAAGCAAACCCAAGTGCACCAGCGGAGCCCACTGCGTGTACTCATCCCTCCCTTCCTGGGCTCCGTAACCAAGCAGCTGGCCGTCCTTATTTATCCTCGCCGTCTTGACCATGCACCGAATGGTATGCCTTATCATCTTCAGGTGCCCCAGTTCGTATACAATCCACAGCTGCTTCCCCACCTCGTCATGGCGGTGAGGATTCTCGTGGTAGATTCTCTTTAACCACGGGACTGCCACGGATTGGAGGCTCAAAGTCATATCGTAACGGTGGGTAAAAATGAGGAGGTCGTATAGAAGTTGGACGCTCTTGAAACTCTTCTCAACTCTGTTGAGGAAGCCGTGAATGATGAGAAGAAAGGTCTTGCACACCTTGTCCTCAACATCAGGGATAAAAAGGGTTGGCAATGACGATCTATTATGGTCGGGCGGTATCAGGTAGGCGGCAGGCGAGCGTAAAGGATTCGGCATCTGAAGAGGTGGGGGCTGATGCTCAAGTCCGGGCTCCTGCTTAATGACCCGGTCGTCCCGCCCAGGCATGATGATTGCGGCGAGGATAGGAGCACAACGGACGAGGGCGGCGGTATTGGCGAGAAATCTTTGGCGCTGTGGGCCGCCAGAACTGACGATGATATTCCCGTTTGGGTCGATAATTTCGAGTATATCGTCTTCGTGATGCGGCGCGGGGGATGCTGCCAGTGGTGGCGGTGGAGTGCGACCAAAAGGCAGCGGGCCTTGCGGCGGCGGGCCTTGTGGTGGTAGGTAGGCCTGCTCCGCCGGAGGGTCCGGTGCTAGTAGACCATCGTAAACGGTGTCGATGGAAGGAAGCCGGAATGTCGGAGAAGGCCGAGGAGGAATTGGCGGTACCCCTGGTCTGTAGACGGGTGCTGCTGGCGGTGCTGGCGGTGCTGGCGGTGCCTCCTCCATCTCGAAGGCGGGCTCCCACGGCTCATATTGCGCAGGCGCAGGCGCAGGTTGGGGCGGCGGCGGAGGCGACCTGGACAGTATCTGCCGCGCCAGGCTCGCGTATTGTTGGATAGAGGTATGATTGCCGGGACTAGAGGTAGGTGCTTGATTGCTGGCACCGCCGTTGAACTCTTCAAGGCCTCTGAAGAATTCGGCATAATCCTCATCATCGTAGCCCATGTCGTAGTCGCCGTCGGAGTCGTGGCCGTCCCTGGTGAGGGGAGGGGCGTTGGGATCGATCATTTCCGCCATGGTTGCTGTTGCTTGAGGATTTACTGGAGCTGAGGAAGAATGGACGCAACAGAAGGAAGGAGAAATGAGGATGTGAAGGAGTTCTTTCCCAGTGGGTTGAGAGGGAGGTTGTTTGTAGAAGGAAGGAAGGTTTGGAGGTGGGGGTGATAATTTTGGCAAGAGCGGGTCAAGCGTTCGTCCCAGGTTTTCGACTTTTGGTGTAATGTCTGCGGGCAACTTCTGTTTGTGCGTGTGAGGTTCACAAGCCGGCTGGCTTCCTGAGTTCCATAGATCCAGGCACGCAAATCTGTACGCTGTACTTGTCAAAAGAGATTGTTGTCGCAGAAAGAATGGAAACGAGGAGAGACAAGGGCGAGGGTGAAGCCCTCATTGCCTCTTTTCCAGCAGGCAGCAGCGAAGGTCCTACGGGAATTGAGCCCATTCACTCGAACCTTGACGTGTGACTAACCGAAGGATACATCAGACGGAAGTATAGGAGAAATCAGACTAGCTGCCTCGAGTAATGAGCAGGCGGGATCAATAGCAATTGGCAAGCAACGCATGCTGGCCGGCTATATTTGGGTGGTGTTCTGAGACTCGTGACAGGGAATGGCATGATATATAAGGAGTCTTTAATCACTAATTTGAAAAAAGAAGTGTTCTTTAACCATAGAGCTGGGACTATGGCATATCGATCTCGATGTTGGTCGGCTCTCTTTGCTCTAAGCGCCATGACAACGCAGGTATTCAACAATACTTAAGAAGAATGGCAACCTGCAGAACCAAGAGTTGCGTCCGGTCTTCTCAACATTGACAAAACATGGGAAGGGAGGGACGTGAGAAGGATGAATGGACGTTGAGTGAATATTCCAGGAGCGTGATGACCATGGGCATGGATGGAATTTTCACGGCGTAACAAATAAACGTCTCGTCTGCAAGGTTTGTCTCAAGGTTATAAATGTTCAACCATTACCGTATATGTCGCGTCATCAACAAGAATGTGAGAAGAGAAATCCTATAGCTCAAGGCAGAGAACGGAAAATGGGGTATCATTGGTGAAAAAAGAGGAAGGGTCCGTGGTGTAAGTGATGGGCCCATTTTGGGAATTGGTGGTAGATTGACTGGTATCTACCAGCTGCTTTGAGCTGCTGGTGTCATCCATGGCTTCATGGACTGGTGAGGCAGGCCAAGGAAACAAAGTGAGATGGTTGATGGTGTTGATGCTACTGATTGTGTGTTGAAAAGCGCGGCAATAGATGATCCGAGTGATGGCTGATGGCTACAGGACCTTGTGGAATAGCGGCGTCATACATAAGGTGATGATGAAGTCAACATAAGACCCCGGACAACTCACTTGCCCCTCGCCTTTCTATCACTATGACTGAGTCCAGAGAGCTCTCCGACTCTGGGCCCGATGCAGAAAGATAGTGGAGGGCCCGGCCTATCCAACACTCCTGCTGGTAAACACAGGCATAGATACCACAAGCTCAAAGATAGTCAACAAGTGAAACAAGTTTCACATACCTAGTCACCCTATCGGCCATCAATGAGTCGCAAATCTGAAAGGAGATCGATATAAGCAATAAGTGGTAGATTACAACGAACAGTACAATGAGAAGGGTGGGTATTTGTTCGTCCACAAATGTTAAGAAACCATGTATCATCCAGGTTCCAGCAAAAATCAGCAAGAAACCTTCTATTATCCTTTTTGGCCCCCATAAGTGTGAAAGCACAAGCCACAAAAACGAACCATGACGCTGTCGAAACCCAAAAGCAAAATAAAAGTTCAATCCAATCAAACAACACACGCCAGCCAACACCTGTCGCTCGCTACTTAGTAAAATCCTGTAAGCCCGACGATGATATGATATGATAAGAGGAGATGATGCACACAAAACACACAAACCAGAAACCAAAAACCAAACAAGCACACGCCCACACACGCGCGCCATAAATAAAACACAAATGATAAAAGTAATAATAGCACAGGGGAAAATGGAAAAGCCATCATGTGAGATGCCATGTCGCAGCAAGTCCAGTGACTTCTCAACCGACCGACCAAAACTTGGGAGCCTCTCACGACAGGATAGGACAGGACAGTGACCTATCAAGAGACACACCTATCGGGACTGTCAGCCGCGGTCTCGGCAAGCGTGTTTGCCAAGAAAGGCACTGCCCCAAGCCACCGACCAAAAGGTAGGTCGGCTCGAAGGTAGACAGTTTGATAGATACCTTCCGGTACTGTGTAAGTATCATGCTCAAATCGATTCTTGTTCCCAAAATATCAGATGTTCCTCCGACTTTCGCTCTCAAGTCTCGTCTTGGTCGCGCTTAGCCTGTCTTTCCAAGGTTTCAAGGTTCCGCAGTCTGAGATTCGCGTATGATCCATCCGAGACCCGGTTTGCCGCTCCAAAAGTCCCAAGAAAAAAGGGATGGAAGTTTGATCCAACGATGAACGGTGAAGCCGCGGCCAAGGGGAGCCAAGGTTACTTGGTATCTCAGATTGCCCTGCCGTTGATCGTTCGTTTTCGATTTCTCCGATCGCTTGTACTGCTCTGTCTTGCTTCTCGTTCTTGCATTCTTCTTCTTCTGTTTCTCGTTTTTCGACGACTCCCCGGCCGTCTCCCGTCTTCCGTACGCCTTCCGAGGGATAGATGGATGGGGAAGCACATGCCATTTGCCATTTGCCAAGCTGTCAAACGCAACGTGATCAGCACGCACGCACGAGAACCCAAGCAAGCGCACCCGAAAAAGCCAAGACGTTTTTCCTTCCTTCCCAGCATCCCAAGGGGAATACCAAGCCTCTTGGCAAAGGTGTGGCGCATGTAGTCTCCCCCCTTCCTTCCTCTATCTCCCTATCCGCTTGCTTGCCGCCCGCTCACGCTGATGCTTAACCGCGAACCGGTCACTGACAGATTGAACCAGTCGTTGGGCAATGCCCACCTCCATATTTTGCGTGTGTGTGATGCTGGGTGATATTCCTTTCCTTCCCGCTCCTTCGTTATTGGAAAAGGAGATATTGTGCCGCGTTCTTGGCTGGGCACAGAATGGCACTGTCGCTGTAGGACCCAGGACCCGGAAACCAAGTCGTTGGGCCCGCGTGCCGTGTCGTGTAATATTTAAGACTCGCCAGACGCTTCAATCTTTCAGCACTGGAAGGTTTGTGCTGATATTTGTGTCGGGTGTGTGGGTCGGCGGGCTCCTCTCCTTTCTCCTTTTCGATATATTTCCCGGCACTGATAAGCCGTATTCGTTTGGTCTGTTCGCCGATCGTTTTTTTGATAACAGGCCGTTGGGTACCTGTAAAACTGGGTGTGCTGATGCCCATAAAAATACCATTTGCCGTCCGTCATTGATGAATGGTTTCCACTTTTGATGATGAAGTGATGATAACTGCTGAAGTTAGAGACATTGTGACGGATTTCAGGATGAAACCCGCCGAGACCACGAGCGGCTCAACCGCACCAAGAAGCGGTTGCTGGACTTCTTGGATACCTTGAGGTCCTCGTCCACGCTGTCGAGAGAGAGGCTTCGCGCCTTATCCAGGGGAATTTCGGCCATCTTTGCCTTCTTGATATCTGTGTGCCTCCTGGTAATGGTCTCGCTGTCTGATTCAGACCGCTGAAGAGACTGCCTCTTAAGTTGCTTGCTGGTGGGCAGGTTGGGAGCGGAGGCAGTGTTGCTATCAAGCTCGACGGCACGGTTTTTCAACAAAGCGTCGCCCTTCGGTGTTGGTGCCCTGCTCCTGTTCTCGCCATCGCTGGGGTTGTTGGGGCACTTCATGAAGGCAAATGGGAACGGGATCTCGTCACCGACTGCTCGAAAGATTAGTCATGCCTCAGTCAGGGAAGATGAAGATGTACCTACCGAGCTTGCTCCATAGCCTCGAGTCAACTGTGTACTTGAAGAAATCGTTGGAAACTGTAGTGAGTTGGTTCTGGGCCAGCCAGACAACCGTCCACTCTTCGGCCTCCTTGATCGCATCCGCCTTCTTGCCGGGGATGAGAAGCTGGACGTCCTTGCTGGCGGCGAAGTTGAGGACAAACTGTCGTCGTGAGTACTCGGCCGCCGTCATAGCCTTTCGAACCTCCATCTGATCGATATCCTGCTGGGAAGCCCCTCGTCGCTTTTCCCTTACAGCCATGTTCGCCGCTGAAGTCATGATGATGTGTAAGAAACAAAACCCGGAGAGCTTGACGTATGTGGTATGGAGTTTGTCTTGGGAACTTGCTGTCAAGGAAGCGTCGCTCTGGTGGTAGCGAGAAAGGAGTGTCCGGTGGGGAGCCTCTTGAGATTCCGGGCCTCTTTGTATTAAAGAGAAAGCTGAAAAGAGGAAGGTGGCAGTTACAGAGACAACGGCGTCTAAGTTGTGTAACAGGAGACAAGACAATGGAAGATAAGGTCGGACTCGGTTGGCAATCAATATGCCGTTGTCGATCCGAGCGAGACTGAACACTGCAGAGACCCGCGGCAGATATGTGTGATGATACGGCACTGCAGTAGCAACACAACTAAGCTGACAGGAGTCTCGGTGGCAGGATCAGTGAGATCATAGTATCAGACAGAGAGGTCTCAAGGCAGGAATCGATCCGGGAGGTTCGGGACAGGGGATCCTTTAAGTATACAGATAATGTACTCGAGCGGTAAGGGGAGAGAGGACTGGCTGGACTGAGAGGAGGACTGGGGAGGAGGAGGCGGCGGTTGAGCCAGTTGGCATGGTTCCGCTGTAGGATTCCAGGGATCCGATCCCAGGCATTTCCCAGGATGGCGGCCAGGTTTGCTGTTTGGGTTTGACGGACCTGACGAGAGCCAAGCAGTGCGTTCTCGAATGTAAAAGGAGTCAAACAAAGTGAGGACCCATTCAGACCCATGAAAAGCGCGGATGGGCCATGGATGGCTGCAGAACAAAAACCGGAAAAGAAACAAAGTCCGGTCTTCTCCCGTGCTTGGGTAAATTACAAGACTGATGGTGGAAGCGTACCAAGAAGTCGGGTCGCTCGCTAGCAGGGCTTCTTCCTGGGAGCCAAGAGCCTTTCGGAGATGTCGCCAAGTATGCGGCCAAGGGACGTGTCAGGGAGCGCCCGAAGCCGCCAAGATGCGCCGTGTCTGGCCACGATGCTTGGAACTTGGACGTGGAGATGTCTCCGGGAATGTGTTTGGCATGTTGTTGAACGGCGGACGACGCTTCAGCGACAGCGGCAGTCGCAGTCAGGTGGAGCAGATGACGGGACATGGTCGATGCGGGGAAGCTTGCCGGGAGATCTCCATGCTGTTGGAGTTTGTTTTGGAGCAAGCGGCGCGTTTTGGCACCTATCTTACCTAAGGTACCTTTTAGTTTGGCACTGCAGGCAGATAGGCAGCACTGCAGCCTGCCAGCCCGACTTTAAACAGGCACTCGGGCAGACGGGCAACCGCCATCATCAAACTTGTGACAAGAAATTTGCAAATTTTCGAAGTCACGATAAGGTACCCGATTCTCTCCCATACGCATGCACTCAAAACCCCTTTTCCCGCCAGCCTCTCAGCTACATACTTTACCACTACTCCGCTACACCGCCATGACCGACAATGACACTTGCTGTTGACGGCTCGTAAAATAAAATGAAACTGGGTACGTCAATGCGAACACGTTGACGCGCTCGCCGATCGTGAGACGACGGCACTCACGCTATCTCGGTGGAGAAGCTGATTTGGCCAGAACGGTCCTTGGGCCGTTGACCGTTCTTTCGTTCTCATGGTCTCCAGTAAGCCCAGCAACCCATCTCCACTCCGCTTGCAACTCTCACTTTCCCTTTCCATGTCTTTCCAATGATGTCTATCATTCGAATCCATCCAAACACAATGGACGCGGAATGGCACTGAACAAGAGCCTGTTCGTCCACAACTTCTCACCAGTCTGCACTTTGCTCTGCACAGCCATGAGACCGTCAAGCTTGCGGCGGGGTTAGCGTCTTCGCAGGAATGTCGATCTTTTTCCTTGCCGACATTTCACTTCCCAAGTCGAATTCGCGTCCAGACTCCAGACACTCTAACGCGTTGTCTTTTCCCTCTCCAACTCCAGGACCAACACCAAAATGTCTTACGGCAATCATCAAATCGGGCAGACATATTCGTCTGTCTTACCCCAGGCATTGCCAATTCTTGAAGCCATGTGTCATCCTTTCCCGACTAGGGCAACTGGCGACTGGCGACTGGGCGGCGGCAGGCCTCCCACTGAGCATGTGACCAACCTACAGGCACCAGGTCCTAAAAATGCCATTTAGAACCCCAAAAAGGAGAGGCTCACAAGCGTACACAAGTCTTAAACAACAGCTTTCAGGACCCCGGTCTGCTTAGGTGGGTAGGGCTCCCTAGGACAGTGGGACGGTGGGACGAACAAATAGGAGACGGGGCCTGGTGGTGCCGCAATGGTAGTTGAAGTTGAACGACAAGTCGTAAGTTGGACAGATATTGAGCGGCGCCAAGACCTACCGCCCTATACAATATCTCTGGTACCGGTAACCACACCTCAACTCTTACCTGTCTCGTCACCTGTGAAACCTCATTCAACTTATTCTGGCGTGCCATGGTCCCATCTCTTGGCTGACTTTCATTTCACTTTGCGTATTTGTACCGACTCGGCTTTTCCGCTTTTATGGCTTTCAGACTTATCTAAGTCTCAAACTTTCAGGACCGAATTCCTTTTCGGCCTCAGATGGCGAGACCAGGCATGCCGTCCCGCTTGTTGAGCTAACTTACCACCAGCGACATATGCAACTATATGCAGTTGCGCAACGCTTCGGACATCAAAAACGGTGCAACGATGATGTGTCTAGGTACCCAGGGGCTTATGCCTCGGCTCAAGAGCTGAGAAGATTTTTGTTGCAAAATGATTGACGTCGACGATCTTGCCCATCCGGACCGTTTCTCCTGCCTTCTCACTTAAGGTACACAAGGCGACAAGGCGCTAGAGCTAGTAATCCCACTCCTTGATTATGTGCTTGATAGTCACGGTAGTCCCAGGTCCCCGCCCGTCTCTTACACCAGGGCTTACTACACGTCTGCATGGATTTAACTTGTTAGCTTGGTACTTGGCGGATCTTTCTGGAGGTGGCGAGGCCTGATTTCTAAGGTGGCAACGGAAACCTCGAAGTACTGATGTTTTCCTCGGAAGTACCTTTTCTAGTAGTTTCTGTAGCAAAATACTTTCCAAATAAAGGGTAGGACTTCTGGGCATTCATCACTACCTAAGCATTTCACCATCGCCATCATCACCATGTCTCGAGGCTTTG
>MU859187.1:4799-103094 GCA_033297205.1 Pseudoneurospora amorphoporcata | reverse complement strand
TAGTTGTGAGTTTGAAGATTTTCTTTTTTTTCGTTGTTTTGCTGTTGTTTGTTTTGGGTTTGTGGTGGGAATGGAAGAGAGAAACAAAGAGATGGGTAAGGAAAGGAGAGGAACGGGTGGGGAGACGAAGAGAGTGAAGAGAAGGAGGATAAAGAAAAAGGAAAAGGGAAAAACAAAAAAAAAAAAAAAAAAAAAAATACGGGGAAAAAGGGGAAATATGTTGGATCATTTACTTCCCCTGGGCGCCAAGTGGTGCAGTGTGCCAAGTGGTAAGGCGTCTTGAGCGAGAGCGGTCATGGGCACCTGGGACTGCTTCTGAGCTTGACTCTTGTCTGCTCGAAGGCCTTTTTCACAATTTCCTTTGCCATTTCCATCACAAATGGGGTCTTCTAAACAAGCTGAGACGTCAAATGATGTCTCATCGCTTGTCGTGAACCCGAAATCGACGAGTGTCTTCTGTGTGTTCATCAGGGAGGATGCGGCTCCACCTCCTCCTACCGAAGAAGGCACCATCCCCGTTGTTCCTTCTCTACCTGTCCTCCACACAACCACTAATCCCTCCATCCTTCCGTTCTTCCTCTTGCGCATCCTCAAAACCTTCAATTTCTTCCCCCAAGTTCAGCAACCAATACTAATCCCTCCTGCCCGCCTCCCCAGGGAAACTCAACAAAACCCCCTGGTCCACCACCTCCTCCATCCCAGGTCTCCCCAACCCCCTCGCCGCCCTCACCCCCCTCGACAAAGCCGACTACGAATTCCGTCTGATCCTCCAAGCCTTCAGCATCCACCACATCCCCATCCCGCGTCCGCGCCCTGGCCCCTCTCCACGTCCCGTCCAGCAAACAAGCCCTTACCTCCCCTCCTGGCTCACACACCTCATGGCCGCCGAAGCGCAAGAAATCCCCGAGGGCATGCGCGTCCTGGGAATCGGCCAGACGCCCTTCCTGACGGAGCAGGGGTTTGGGAAGTACATGGCGCTGGAAACGGCGGGCGAGCCGGAGAGGGGGTTTGAGGGGGTGAATGCTGCGCTTAGATACTACGGGAGTTCGACGGTGGGGGGAATGGATATGGGAGGATGGGCGAAGCTGGGTCCGATACCCAGGGAGATGTTCCCTGCTGCTTGTCCGGCGGAGATCCAGGCGGCGGTGGATGTCGGGCAGGCGAAGCATAGAAGGTTGTGCGAGGAGGCGGTGGCGGGGAACAGGGCGTATCATGAGATGGTGGCGCAGGGGCAGAGGAATGCGGTGGAGTTGGTTGGTGATTGTAGGTATGTGAGGGTGGATCAGTTTGGGAATCGGATTTGGTGAGGGGTGGTTGTCTCTTTTGGGAAGGGGGGTTCTGGCAAAGACTACCTAAATGACGAAGACGAGAGGAGAGAGGTTATGATGTTTTTGGTAAGCTCAAAGATACCGATACGGAAGGCCGTTCATGGAGTAGTGTAGTAGAGAGACTGGTATGTGAGAGAAGTGTGATGCTCATCATCCTCCAGGAAATGAAGAGATTTGAACCAGAAACGCATTATCTATGTCTGAATAACATACTACCCTAATGTTAAACCTTTCGTCATTAAAGGGAGATATAAACAGGATGAAAACATACCTAAACAAGTTGGCCAGAGGTCTCGAGTTCAAACTTCTTCTTCGTCTTTTCAACTAGCCGCCATCCATCGGACCTCTGATACGTTTGATAGGCAGACCTCGTTCACTTCTCCGCACCTTCCATCGGACCCCTAAAGAACGTCTTGACATAACATTGCGTCATGTCATTGGGTCATTGGTATGACGCTTCGCGGGAAGGTGCTTGCGTGGAAATTTTCAACCTCACCCCTCTCATTAGAAATTACATTTCCGTGGCACCCCGCCTCGACTCTGTTTTTCTTTCTGTCACCACTCACTGACGCTTCCTCAAAACAACCTCACTTGGGCAGCCGTTCTTCATCAGACGGGGCTTGCACTATCTCGTGCTGTTCATATCCGTCAGCCTGGTGTTGTTCGCCCAGTTCTCTTGACACTTCGGAGACAGCCAACCTTCCAGCCTACCATCTTTGCGTATTCCAAACACCCCTCAGCACTTCTTTGCGCTCCACGCTTGTTGGCCTGTTGACTAGCCAGCTACGAGCTCTCGGAGAAGGTCAACGCCGTGCAAACGCCGCACTAGATCACCCTGCCGTCAGGCGAAGAATCTTCCTCCTCTGCTTCAGGTCAGCATCAGTTTGAGCTCAGATCTGCCTACCGTAAGCCCGCTAACTCGCCAGAGTATCCCAACAGGCTACCTCTTGGCTCCAGGGCCAGAAGCCTTAATTTTTCAACACGATGACCGAGGATCACGAGCAAGATAAACCCGAGGTGGCGGATGATTTGAACGTGAATCCGAACCAGCTCAACTCCAAGGACTCTCCAGCTTAACCAGCAGCCGACTCATACCAGCGATGACGGTCTTCTATTTCATGTCACCCAGCTAGCGACCACTAGAAAAGACCGCGTGACTTTCTGGTCCCTTCCCCGCGAGATCCGCGACCTGATCTGGAACGAAGTCCTCGACTCCGAAGATGACATCTTCCAAGCTAACGTGACAAGATCCGTCTGCGATACAGAACTTTGGGGGGACGCTTGGTCTCATGCGAACCGGTACGAGGAAGTCCGGTTTAAAAGAAGGGAGGATGGGCGCTTCAACAAGATTACTAGGGCCCCTATTCTGCTGAGCAGCCGGCCTCCGTTGCCCCTCGCCCATCTGTGTCAAGAATCGCGGGGCTTTGTGTTGCAAAAGTACGACGCCGCATACCGCAAGGCCAGACACCCGGACCTGAATCAAGAGAGGGGAGGAAGATTTCGATGGCTGTCCAGATCTACCCCACGTCTACTGAGCATCAACATTGGCAACAGAGATTATGACGAGGCGGACATGAAAGTGCCTCTTGGGGACCATGAGCCTTTGATACTTCTCTGCCATCGAAACAATAGGCGTTCATGGGAATCAACGCGAAATAACCTCAAAAAACAAACTGCGTTGCTTGAGCTCCTCAAAAAGGCCCAAGATTACCAGATCATGATCTGCTGGAACCATGGAGATAGGGTCACGGAGGAGTTTCTCGTCGATCGGAACATAGCTCAGAATTGGGGAGTCTTTGCAGATCGAGCGCCCGGTCAAGACTTTCCACAAGAGAGAGACACCCAACCGCAGGCGGGAATATTTGTAGAGCTTCCAGATATTTTCCCCATGGTACAGCTTCTTCGAGACATCAACAGGAGAGGCCGCACGTTTGACATGAGACGGTTGGGCTTAAGGACACGACGGCCACCGTTAGAACTGCTCGCTCCCTTTATGTGGAGGGGTCAGGTGCCATACTTCACCAGAGATGGTTTTCGGCGTCTCGAAGAGGAGGAGTTCTTTCCCGGTGGGGATTTTGTAACGGAATTGAAGGACCGAGAGTTGGTGCAAGAGATATTCGCGCAGTATTTGAAGCCTTTCGAGGAGTTGTGGGAGGAAAATGTCAATGAAGAGGACACATCGTCCCAGTCGCGGTACGGACGGATGCCCAAGATAGGGCTTGTGTTCAAACATAACGCTGGCCTCACGTGGGCTGACGTCCAGGAACATTACCTGGACGGGAGCGAGGATATGGACTGAGGTGCTTTCCGCCTTATGTCAGGTTATCCGTGCCGTCTCCGGTGGATTTGCCTTTGTCATTCCCGCATTCCCACATTTCCATCCCGTCTTCTTTCTCATTCGCATGTTCATCGTCATCGTTCTTGGATTTCAACCTCAACTCCTCAAATCACCAATTCACTCGACCATCATCCAGTAACTCTATTTTAATGTAAACAATCATGCGCTCCATTACCGGCAGGAACCACCATAGAGGTATTCAGTCGCAATCACATCGCCACCATCCATAACGGATACAGGCAGCAGCAAATGGCCGACAACATGGACCCAGATATGATGGATATAGATGATGACGACTTCTTCGACGACGACGAACTAGAGGCTTATTTCCAGGCGCATGGGTTGGATGAAGTACTTGAGCCGTTTCGTTGGGTTTCACAGGGAAAACCACGGGGACAGCGAGCACAGGAGGAAGCATCACCACCGCCTTCGGCACAACAACCCCCAAAACCAGTGTTTTTTGATCGAAAAGGGAAAGGGAAAGGGAAGGCCGTTGACCTAGATGACGAAGATGACGAACTAGACGCCTACTTCGAGGCGCATGGGCTGGATGAGGAGGTGGAGGAGTATCAAGATTGTGATGGGCCGCCTCCTTCGTATCAACCCCGGCCTCAACCCCGAGAACAACAGCAGCTCGCTTACAGCTCAGGACGAAAGGCCAAGTGGAAAGGCAAGGGGAAAGCTTATGGAGAAGGGGATGTGCTTGGGTTAGATGGTTCTGCTGGGCTAGTGAATCCGGCTGGGTTTGGGAGGGGGGATGTGCTGGGGAGAGACGGCCGGAGAGATGGTAGGACAGGGAAGGTTCGAGCTTGGCTAGAGAAAGGGGACGAAGACGGGGATGGGGATGATAAAGGGGAAGCAGTACCCCTAGGCAAATCAGGCCGACCAAGCCGACCAGGCCGACCGTCCAAAGTCCTCAGTCCCAGTCCCACTCCCGACCCAACTCTCGGCTCCAGTCCACCAGTTCTATCCGGTCTTAGCATCCGCAGCAAAAACAACAACGACATCACCCGTGAAGTCGGCAATAAAACCGCCGCTAGCCAGACGAGGGCAGAAGGCCAAACGAAAGAGAACAGCCAAATGAAACGAAACAGCCAAACGAGGGCGGAAGGCCAAACGAAACGGGACAGCCAAACGAAAAAGGACAGCCAAACGAAAGCAGAAGGAGAAGCCGCCCTCCCAGACCCCTACGACTCAGAAGCCTCCATCGCCGCCCCCCCATCGTCTCGCACGATCCTGACCACCCCAATCGGCCGATCGATTTGGACGTCAAGGCTGCAAGGGGGGTCATTCGTTATGTGCTTGTGAGTGAGAAGTTTCCTGAGGTTTGGCCGGTTCCGGAGGCTGAGGGGGAGGCGGAGGCGGCTGAGGAGGGGGAGGGGCAAGAGGGGAAGGAACAGAAGGGGAAGGGACAGGAGGTGGTTGAGGGGAAGGGACAGAAGGGACAGGGGCAGGAGGTGGTTGAGGGGCAGGAGGAAGAGAATAAGGGGACGCATGGGCAGAATGTGGTGGAGGAGGTGGAGGGGGCGGTAGTAAAGGAGGCGGAACAGAAGGGGTTGGAGAAAGAGAGAGAGAAGGAGAAAGGGGCGAATGAAATCAAGGGGCAGACTGGGAAGAAGGAAGTGGTTATGCCGAAAGGGGTGGTGATGCTAGTAAGGGAGATCCAATATCTCAAGATGCCTCTTGACTCTCCGAGTTGGTCGGAAGTTGGCTCCGAGTATGGATATGAGGGTGATTCACAGCGTGGGAATATTGCCCCTTCAAATCTTTGGAGTGAGGAGCCTCGTGCTCTTGGCAATAAGGGAGGCGAAAAGGCACATCAGGAAGCGTATGGAAACAATTCCATTGATCACACCAGTAACTACAGCGAGCACGAAAGACCGCGAGACCTCGACAGCGAGCACAGCGTTGAAAGACCTTCGAAGGAACTTGCCCACGAAATCCCAGAAACCGACCTCTCATCCACCAGCCCCCCCTCCACCATCGCCGACTCCAACACCGACGACTACCTCCCTCCACCACCCAGCCAAGTCCCACCACACAGCCAATCCTCCCTGCCCTCCCGTAAACGCACCTGGTCCCAACGCCAGGACCCCGACCACCCCTCATCTCCCTCCGGTCCCTCACCCCCTTCAGACCCCCATCCCAACCAAAATGACCTCTTCTACCACAACAGAACCCCTCCGCCGCGACAACCAAGTCTTTCCTCCTCTTTACCTTCCCAACCCCCCACCGGCCCTCCAGACTTGGTCATCCGCTTGCTCCTCTACGACGGCGAGTTCTGGGTGCAAGCGATTTTGCGGCCCGAGTTCCATCACTTGGTGCTGGGGTACGATTTTGATCAGTGGGGTTCTGATACGGACGCGGAAGATGAACACCCCAAAAAAGAGGGGGGAGGGGAAGCAGGGAAGGGTGAGGGAAACGAAGGGGGAAAATAAAAGACACGGGAAGAACTGGAAAAGGAAGAGGAAGAGATGCTAGACAAGTGGCAACAGAAATGGGAGGATAAAGCGAGGGGGCAGGTGATGGAGGGGGTGTATGTGAGGTTGGTGGGGGAGGTGGTGGTGGAGTTTGAGGAGGTTGATGTTGATGATGAGCCTCGGCTTCAGCTTCAGCCTCAGCTGATGAAGATTGATCGAGGTGTGAGTAAGGGTAAAGAACAGGTTAGCGACGTAAAGGGGGTGAAGGGGAAGCAGCAGGCTGGGGCAGTAACAAAGGGAGGGGTGAAGGATATCTCTAGAGGGGGAAAGATGGATATATATGATGACGGGATTGGTGACCCGGAAAAGATGGAGAAGCTGAGAAGGGAGGCCATGGAGCGGAAATGGCTAGGTAAGGAAAAAGAACCCGAGGGTGCAGAAAAAGCCATGGTAGCAAAAGGGCAAAAAGTCGACAAGCCAAAGGAGGACGAAAAGCCCAAGACGACCAGAATGGTCTGTCTAGTGGTAGGCCACATGGTTCCGGTCGGGTGGGACAGAAAGTTCACGAGGGAGATGAACAAAGCACAACTCAAGGCTATGAAGGAGGAGCTAGGTGTCACACGGACATTCGACCCTAAGCCCAGAGTCGCACGGCTGGATACCTCAGGCAGTGTCACACGGACATCGCCCATAGTCCAGGGTCAGGGTCGTAAGGCTCAGCAGAGCCTCAACGCTTGGCATTAGCCTCGAGATGCTCGGTGGCCTCCGGCCGCAATACCCACCTCGGCCGGACCCGCGGCCAGACCCGCGGCCAGAGAATACCCCCATGTCTACCACTTTGACGGCAAAGCCGAAGTTGAAGAGTACACCCGCTCTGTCGGTGTCCCCTCTACGTTTTTCTTGGCAGGCTTCTACATGTCCAACCTTCCCGGCCAGACTTTCCGCTTCGACAACGGCAAGTGGACATTGGCCCTGCCCACCCCCAGCTCGTCACTTTTCCCCGTCTTTGACACGGCAGACACTGGGAAGTTTGTCAAGGCTGCCATCCTCCACCGCGACGAGACCCTAGGCAAGAGGCTTCTTGGTGCAACCGAGTATATGACGGGCGATCAGCTTGTTGAAGGCTTCAAGAAAGTGTTCCCCGAGGCCGGAAAGACGGCTTCGTACTACCAGCTTCCAGAAGACGTCTACCTCAACATTCTGAAGGGCCTGGGCATGCCTGAGTTTGTGGCGCAAGAGCTGCTGGAGAACATGCTGCTTTTGGGTACCTTTGGGTATTTCGGCGGCGAGAGCCTGGACTGGACACATTCGCTGGTCGAGGAGAAGTTGACTACTTGGGAGGAGTTCATCAAGACTCCTGTGTGGAACGACTTGAAGTAAATGGCTTCGTCAAGTGAAGGAACCTGTTGATAGATGTGACGAACCGTTACAAGCACAGGAGTATATCGCTGGGAAATAAGAATAACAATAACGGTAGTAGTAACCAAAAGGTACTGATGGATTGTGAAAGCTGGTTGCTTGCTGAAGAGCCAGTATCTAAAGAGGCCTGGGAAGGCCGTCTTTATATACCGGTCTTCATGGACCCGATATATTGGACCCGAACGCTTCGGGTCTTCTTCCTCCTGAGGACCCGACGTTCTCGGGCCCTACCTGATTGGTCCGTTGGTCCTACCTAGTCTGGCTTACATAAGTGATCCTTGATTGGATCGTAACACTCCAGGCGCGAGGACAGCGCCCTCCAGAACTGTGAAATGAATTGGGAGCCACGGTCAGACACGATGGAGTTGGGAAGGCCGTGAATACTGTAGATGCGCTCAATGAACCGGTCCGCCAGTTCCTCGGTCGTCAAACTAACTGTTGGAATGAAATGTTTTTTGCGCATCTTGGTTAGTCTGTCCACGACAACGGCCACATGCTTGAACTCCTGCCCTCTACGAAGGCAGGGTGTGAGCGGCGTGACGTAGTCTACCGAGATGTCCTTCCAAGGGGCGAATGGTACCGCTAAGGGCTTCAACAGACCATAAGGGGAGTGCCGTGATGGCTTGGTCTTCGCACATTGAAGACAGGCCTTGCAGTACGCCCTAACCGAGTTGTACATACCTGGCCAGTAGAAAGACTGAAGAAGCAACGAATACGTCTTCTTCCTGCCCGGGTGTCCTGCTGATGGCGCGTCGTGAACGCGGTGAAGAAGTTGTAACTGGATCTCCGTGCGTCGAGGGTGAGTATGGCCTAGTTACCTGAGGCATCCAGCTGTATAGCAAGGCTTGGGTCCAAGCCGTGCGGCTCCTTAGGAGCCTGGTGAGGCTTAGGGTCGAATGTCCGTGTGACATCTAAAATGGGGAGGAGACACCTAGACGGGCAATGGACTATAGAAAAGAGGAAAGGGGCGAAAGGCAAGTGGTGGCTACGACTTTAGTTGGGATTGGTCGTGCCATGTGCGCTGCCTTACACATCAATGCTAGAAAGTTTGTTAGCGCGGTTCTCGTGACAGGGGGGGTGCAAAACTTCACAACAAAACAACGGGATAACCACATTCAAAGGGGAAAATGAGAGAGCATGTATGAAACGGGCAAAATGCATCGGGTTGATAACAGCTTTTTGCATGAAAATTGGTGGTAGGTTGGTTGAATTGCGAAGTGTACCCTATGAAGTCCCGCACCAACGAACTTTCCAGCATTGATGTGTAGGTACGCATCCACCTTGACAATAGTGTGCCTTTCGTACCTTACCTTAGGTAATGCACCCGATTTTGCACTAGGATGACCAACCCCGATAGAGGATATAGGCACGAGGAACAGCAGGGACTAACACATACGACCACAGATGGTAGAAAACTCGGGATCCCGTCCGCTCTCCCATAGATAAGCTACCAATCGCCTGACTAGTAGTTGGGTCGGTGACGACCAGCGAATCCCAGGTGTTGTATGTTTTTTTGTGCTTTTTTACTGATGCTTGTTATTGACATTTGCTTCCGTTCCCGTTTTTCTTCTTGTTGAACCAGGTGTGAAAAAGGTGACGGGCGGAGGGTGATTGGTTTGCAGAATTGGGTGTCATTTTATCTGAACACAGGGTCAAGCTGAGTCAGGAAGCGGAGTCGCATAGCATGGGCCTGCAGGCGACGCGAGTTTTCCATTGTCTTTCTTTGCTTCCACCCTCTTCCCTTCTTCTTTCTCCTTCATTTTCCAAGTGTGACAACCGCACTCATATACGGATTGATTGAACCGCCCAAGCTACGCAAGCGCCGAAAACTCCAGACGCGCCACAAGCCCCGTCAGCTTTCTTAACCACTGAAATTCTAAGGTACCTAGAGCAAGTTCCGCGACTCAACTAAACAAACACCAGACTCCCACAGAAAGCGATTTTGGTCCAGCCATTACCAGTTCCTCTACAAATACTTCTTCTCGTCATCACAGAAAATTCCCATCCCCCCTCAAGCTCTATACATTCTACCAGCACCAGTCTTGAGATATCCAGCTTGGGCCGAAGTATCCAATACCGAAATCCGCCTCAGGCTAGGAATACCCTTCCCCGGAAGAGGCATGCTTCACTCGGCTTAGCCTTGTGGCTAGTAGAGTTTGGCATCCAAGTCCAGCACGAACTTGAAGTCCTGCAAGCGTCGCGGAAAAAAAAAAAAAAGCGGTGTCGTGTCAGCATGATTCCAGTCGACAGCAACTGAAGAACGGACGGAGGGGGAGCTTAGAACCGGCTTACATCAAGTTTCTCGTCCATCGCATCCCCGCTGTCAAAGGTGAACCTGGCGATGTTTTTCTTCTTCTTTTGCAGGGAGAGGATGCTCTTTTTGTTAGGTGTTGTTTGGTGTTAGCTATCTAATGTTGCTTCTGTTCTTTCCATTCTTTCGATGCTTCCTTCCGGTTGTACGTTGGATGTCGTTTTTGGTGCTACACGTACCTGCTCGACAGTTCCTTGCATGATGTATCTCGTCACGACGACTTCCTTTGTCTGGCCCATACGATGTGCACGGCCGATTGCCTGGTCTTCGACTGAGGGGTTCCATTGTGGTTCGACGATGTGGACATGGCTTGCCGCGGTGAGGGTAAGACTTGGAGGTTGACGAAATGTTAGCACTGGCACGTGAAGCATGACGAAGGAGGCAAGAGTGGATACTGGAAAAGATATACGTGGGGGTAAGGAAAGGGAAATGCGAGGTGAACGAAGCGAGGTGAGTGATTACGTACCCAACTGCCCCTGTGCCGATGGACATGAGAAGAACAGACACTTGGGAACCTTCCTGGAACGCCTTAAGATGTTGCGAGCGCTCTGCGTGGCTTGTTCGTCCATCAATTTGGACATAAGAGATCCCTGCTTGCTGCATGAGCTGGGCGAGGTAGTCGAGGGTTAATGTCCATTCAGAGAAGATGAGACTGTTCGACTTGTCAGTTAAGTGGACGTCTTGACAGCAACGAAGTGCTTACTGTTTGGTGGTTGCTCCAGCAGGTTCAGTCTGTAAACATTGCAGTACGTTGTCTCTGACCTTCGTCAGCTTTGTGCAGTGGTTGTTTTCAACGGAAAAGTCAAGTGGGCTGATTGCTCGCTTGGTATTGCCACCTGGCACACTGCTCGGCGTGAGATAACCAGTGTTTGTTGCTGACGTTTGAGTGCAAAGAGGTCGCGAGCAATACGGGCAAAATTCCTCTTCCCTCAGCAACAGAGAACCGTCTTCGTCCTGCGATGAACAGCGCTCACAGAACATATCGCAATCTTCTGTTCGTTTTTTGAGGCCGGCTGGATAGGTGAGTGAAGAAGACAGTGTTCCGAGGTCGCATAGTCTACGCAATCTTGTTACGGCGGCAAAGAGAACAACGCTCATTTTGTTTTTCATCGGCAATGTAGACTTGTCTGCGCTACTGACAATGTCATCTATTGCTCGTTTTGCATTGCTGAGGATCCTGTCGTACATATCCTGCTCCTCGGTCGACATTCGAAGGTAAACAGGGTCCTCCACTGTATTAGGGATCTGAAGGCACTTGTTCGCTCGGCGAAGGCAGTGCTGGCGAAGATAATTTCGTAGTGGATCCGAGGTACCATTTGCGAGGGGCTCGATTGCGTGTTTTTGGAACGCGGGCCTGTTGGGATAAGGCGATAGGCGAAGGAATCCGGCCAGAGATGCCAGATCGTTGAGCTTGTTCTGAATGGGTGTTCCGGTTAAGCACCATCGTCGACTTGTGCTGAGGCCGGCAGCAGCTTTGAATTGTTTGGAGGAAGAATTGCGAATCCAATGTGCTGTTACGGTTAGCTGAAAGGGAAACCGACGAAGGGGGACGACATGTTTTGAGGTTGGATGTCTTACCTTCGTCCAGCACTACCCTATACCACTCGGTCCTGTAGAACACGCTGGCCTTTTTGTGATTGGAAGCAAGCGTCGCGTATGTTGTCAAGACCACATCTGCTGACTGTTCGATCTCTTTAGGCTGATTTTGACCATGAAACACGCTGACCTTCAACGCTCCAGGCATGTGGCTAGTTTGCATTAGCCTGGACCTATAACCTTTCGACCATGGGATTCGAACAGTGACAGATACCTACATTCGAATCTCTGATGTCCAGTTGTCAATCAGCTCTGTGACAAGTCAGTCACCGGGTCTGAACAGAAAACCAGAGGAGAAACGCACGCGCTGAGGATACAACAACCAGGGTTGCTCGAGTTGGTGTCTTTCGGTCTGCCGATGCCACATTTTGTGGCCGAGAGGAGAAATCGGCAAAGGTTTCAGCATCTCCCAAGGTGTATAGGATGGACACCAGAATCGTGAGTGACTTCCCCATTCCCATATCGTCGGCAATTAGGCCACCAAAATTGCCTTGAGGAGTCTCTTTCGGCAGGAAACTAGAAGTGGAAGCTGCCTGTCAGCATTGTGACTCTTGCTGGTGCGACCGGAGAGAAGGGGCTAGCCGGAAACTGGGTCTTTACTTGGACTTTCCTGATGTAACGACACCAGCTTGTGATTTCTGGGGAAAATGGTTTCCAGGTTCCCGTTTGAGAACGAAGAGCAGGGCTTGTATTTGGTGCCTGTTCAAGTCAGTTAAAAGGCAATAGGTACCCGCTGTTTGTAGCCACCGGTACATACCTTTTCAGCTCAGATGAGAGACCCATGGGTGGAATAAACTGGAGACCCTCGTCGAGCGGCTCTCCTCCCAAGGACTCGAATATGCTGTTGACTTCGTTGGCAATTTTCGCCCGGACTGCGACATGAGAGTTATTGACGACGCATTTTCCAACGAGATGGGTTATGCACCTGTCACGTCCAGGTCTGACAAAGAACTGAGGATTGTAGTACTGGATGTTCGAGGCCAGTTCCATGGGATGTTGAAGGAATGCAGAGACTTGCCTCAAGCGCTTGCCGGCGTCCTTTTCGACTACTCCGTTTTGTGGGCCAAAGATATTGACTGACATCCCATCCAGCACTATAGGTACTCCCTTCTTTGGAATTTTCTGACGTTTTGTGAGAGATCCTGCAGGAAACAATGCCTCGAATCGGGCATTCGGTACGGGATCCAAAGCTGCCAACCATTTTTGTGTCCGTTGGTCAGCAACGGCCAAGGCGGTCTCGTCATCGAGGAATATACAGAAACTGTGTCCAATCCTCTTCAGGGGAAAGATGAAAAACGATGCGCGCTTTGTTTGACCTTGGATTTTGCTGTCAATCGCTTTCCAGTCATCAAGGCATTGCGCCTTGCCGCCGTGTAGCTGAGGGCCAGGTCGTATTGTGTTAGCCCAGAGCTCAACGAAGTTGGTTGGCAGTTTTACAAAGACATGATATGCGATCGACGAATGTTGGAGAACCTACGGCACCGTAGCAAACTTGGGTGGTAGTAGAAGGCGGTAGGGTGTAGCTGGTCAATCTGTCATCAAGTGTAAGCGAGAAACGACGTTTTGCCGCGGGAGCGCAATTGTTGGACGACATTGCTAATGTTCGAGTCAGACAATCCGTGGTTATCAATCAGTCCGCAGTCAAGGTTCCGGTGTCATATAAGAGGTACCGAAGATTGTTTGCTCTCTGTTGCCCGAGCTAAAATGGGACCGGAAATTGAAGACGACGGGATGGCTGTGTGGACTCTTCTTACGCATCGTAATTGAGCAGGAGCTATGGCTGGTAGAATCATATTTCTTGCACCGCGTCAGGTGTTCAACGCGCCTGAGCCGCCACGGGACACAGAATGGATTCTACGAGCCATACATAAGGCAGCTTCTGCCTGGTTGCCTACCTACTAGGATGGCGGAGTGTCGGGTATCGTCGAATCAGGAGAGACGGGACGAAGATGTGAGAGCCTTGGCGCACAAGCTTTCGTCAATTAGAGGAAGCCACACATCACCACAGCCCCAGTCCGTTAACGCCCTGTGTACCTTCCTTACTCTGATGGATATGAATCGGCCAACTGTGCTGTGCTGAGTCTGCCCTGAGTCTGTCTGCCTTGCCACGGAATCTTGCCTCCTACACAACAGCGACAACGGTGCCCAATACCGCAAGACTGAATGCAGTCGGTTCATTGCTTCGGTCTGGATCGTGACGCCACTGTTCTAGGGATCACCGATATCTCTCCTCTGGTCGCTCGCGAAGCTGCTTTGAAGGTCCCGTTTCTTGTGGCATTCACCCACTGTCCACCACGCGCCGCTTCTTGCTGTTCCTGAATGGCTTCGACAGACAACGCCAGCAATGTCGCCACGACCGGATAGTTTCCAACGCGCCTTGGACAGGTTCAAGAAAAACCTCAATCCCAAACATGCCCAGGCTTTTCTTGCCTCAACGCGGGAAGATGTATACTTGGAAATGGAAAAGATACAGGATGAACAGGGACCAAACGGGCAGTTGCGCGATCTGCAATGTCTTGAACCCTTCCTGGAGGCCATGACCCAGCTCGGTACAGTCATTGAGGTCTTCACGAACACAACCGTCTTCCTCTGCTTTGTCTGGGCAAGTGAATCAATCACAATCAACTAATGTATTGGGGTTTCTGTCCGTCTTACTAACCTCTTGTGTTCAATTACAGGGACCCATCAAACTTCTTCTCGCCGTGAGCTTTCTTCCAAGCTTCGACATCCTCGGATGAGGACGCAATCACTCGCTTGCTAACACGTTTTTGACCTGTTATTGCAGACTGCTAAGACGCACCTCGAATCACTCAACAAGCTACTAGATGCGTACGGGGAAATTGCTTGCATTTTTCCTGGACTTCTACACTACCAAGCGACATTTGAGCATTATCAACCCCTGGACAACGTGCTCGAAGCTTTATACTCCGACATTCTCATATTTCACGAAAAGGCGCTCCAAGTTTTTAGTCGACCAAGTGAGCCATGCCCTAATCGTATTCCGTTATCAAGTACCTCCTCTGGCTAACACCGTCACAGAATGGAAGATGATGTTCAAGGCAGCATGGAAGACATTCGAATCGGACTTTGGCCAGATTCTTCATAGTTTGAGAGAACGTCGCAAACTGCTTGACAGCGAAAAAGGATCGGCGGCACTTTACGAGATCCAGCAGATGAACAGGAAGATTGGTCATCTACAAAAAGATCAAATCGAGAACGAAGCAGCAGCAAGGAGAGAGCGGCACGCGAGAAGGATCGAATCAATCAACCGAAGATTGGGACCTCCGGAATATCAAGAGGATTACCTTTCATGCATCAATCCCAGGGACATCCCAAACGGCGTGAAAAGCTCTCCAGGACAGTGGTTTTCTGCCGACCTCCGATATCAAGCTTGGCAGAACAGCAATGCTCCAGAAACCCAAGTACTCTATATTCACGGAGCACCTGGCAGTGGTAAAACTCTCCCACCTATCGAGTGAAGGACTTTGGCAAGCTTGAGATTAAGAACCTGCGAGGTACTGACGGGTAAATAGGAAAATCTACGTTGATGGCCGCCACCATCCAACGACTTTTGGGTAACAAAATGCCCGACATGGCTATCACTTTTTTCTTCTTTCGTCATCTTCAGGAAGATAAGCACAATCTTAACGGGCTCTTGCGCGCAGTTCTAGCACAGCTGCTGGATAGGTACCCCGACTTGGCCACCACTCTTGAGGAAGAAATATCCAAGAAGGACACCTTAACACTTCAAAAAACAGATGAACTCAAGGGACTCGTTGGCAAAGCAATCGAAGCCTTCCAAGTGGTATTTCTGGTCCTGGACGGGCTAGATGAGTGTGCTGATGGAGAAGCGGAGAACACAATCAACTGGCTGGTCTCCCTTGGTAATGGCTCCATTGGATGCAAGTTACGTATCCTCTGTGCCGGTCAAAGAGATGGTGTGTCGGACCGTCGGTTGCTCTCTCTTCCCTCAACAGTTTCCCTTTCCCTCGACGAAGAGATCAAACATCATGAAGACATCATAAGCTATTGCAAAGCTTGGGGCAAGAAGATACAGCGTCAATTTGAGGCGGAACATGGATTGGAGCAAGATATTGTAGCTCGCGTATCCGCAGGAGCTAAGGGTATGTTGCAGGGACTCTGCTGTCAGACTTGGGAAACCCAATGCTAACTAGATTCACAGGCATGTTCCTTTATGCAAAACTCGTCCTTCACCATCTGTTTAATCAAGACTCTATTGCTGCGTTGGAGGAGCAACTGGAACCAGGAGTCTTCCCTGACAGTCTAGAGAAAGCGTAAGGACCATCGCTGCACTTCCAACATCTTCATTACCTCATAACCCGTGTCGCGAATTGTTCTAGAGGAAGTAAATTAACAGACTTTTGCTCAATCAGATACGAAAAGGTCGAGCATCGCGTCTTCACGGACTCCTCACCTCCCAAACGCAAAGCTGCAACCAAAATCCTGAGCTACGTTGTCTGCTCCATGCGAACACTGCGCTGGCGGGAGATACAGGCTTTTTTCTGTACCGATGTCATCAACGGGGAGGCTAATTACAAGAGGCGACTAGCTTGGAGCTACAAAGAACTCTGTAGTTCTTTCCTAGACTCAGATACCATCAGAGACAACTACGCTGGTCCTGAAGATGAGATCCGACTGGTGCATAAAACAGCCCGCGAGTGAGTGGCCAACCCTCATTATTTGACTACCAACCACAGGATGCAGATCAATGGTAGCATGAGCAATTTTGCTAATTGTTTACGTCGAACAGGTTTCTGAAACGGAGAAGAAGGGTGGACATCGCTCAACAGACCGCTGAGCTCTCTGTTTTCTGTTGCCAGTACCTCACATCGCCACCATTCACACTCGGCATTTCGGAGGAAGATGTGTTGTCGCATGCCAAGAAGGGATACTACGCCTTGCAAGACTACACGGTCCAGTACTGGTTCGACCACCTCCTCGAATGCGTCAAGTCCCTTGACCCCGTGTTGGACGGGGGCAAGTGCCGGGTTGTTTTCAGCTTCGCCCTGGTCTTCCTCAAGTCCTATGGAAAACGAGAAAAGATGGCGGAGCTCCTTCAAGCAGGAACCTATGCGCAGCTTGCTGAAGCAATCAAAAAGCACCTCCCAACACACGGCCGAGAACGCAACTCTTACTTCAGTATAGACATCCGAACAGAGTCTCTTCGCCAAAAGATCGCCCAACTCGACTTTGAAGCCTTCACTGTGGAAGAGCAAAGAGTCTTTGTCAATCTCCACGGGCCCAAGACGTCATATAAGTGCTCAAAACCCTGGTGTGACTTCTTCAAGGGAGATCTAATGAGTCAGGCGAACCGACAAAAACACATAGACCAGCACGAATTTCCGTATCGGTGTGCATATGAAGACTGCATTGTGGGATTCAAACTTGGATTCAGCACGGAAGACGACCTTCAAAGGCATAATGGGAAGTGGCATGCTCTGGAAGACGACGCAAACACATTTCCCAAGTTGGCTCCTTCATCCAGCTTTTCCGGTAACTCTGACGAGATCAACCTCCCCCTAGCATGTATAAGAGGCGACATCGAGAGAGTTAAGAAGCTTCTGGAATTCGACGTGACAAAGAAAGAAGTAGACAAACCCTGCGGACTTACCTGGAGTGGCAGACATTCGGGATACTCCTACCCACTTAGCCTCGCCGCTGGCATGGGCCATAAAGAAATATGCGCTTTATTGATTTCCCATGGCGCGTCCATCAATATCGGCGCTGGAGTACCACTCCAAAAAGCAGCAGAACATGGTCGTCTGGAAGTTTGTGAATTTTTAACTTCCAATGGTGCCGACGTCAATATCTCCGGGCGGCCAGACGGTTTTAGGCCACTACATCTCGCAACCCACAAGGGACATTTGGAAATCTGCAAGCTATTGATGCAAAGAGGAGCGAAAATAAATTCCAAGGAGGCTCGCGGTGGAATAACACCTCTACATGCTGCAGCCGAAATGGGGAACATTGACATAATTACTCTGCTTCTGCATCAAGACGGCATTGAAACAAACACAACATCACGTGGACAGAGGACACCCGCACAAATGGCAGCTGCCGCGGGGAGAACTCAGGCATTACGTATTATGAAGTCATCCGGAAAGGTGGACATGAACGTCGGCCTCCTTCGATTGGCCTGCAGAGCTGTCTCGTTGGATACGATCAAATATCTTCTGAACAACGGTCATGTTGATGAGGCAGACGAGACATGTGTGTGGACTGTTCTGGCGACAGTGTCGCCTATGTCGGCTAAAACCCACGAGAACAACAGGGCTGAAGCCGGATTAGCTATGGACATGCTATTTTCCACGGGAAACCCGGTGCTCAGTGACGTCAAGCGCCTCGCCCGACTGCTGGGGTACGAGGATGAGAAACAATTAAAGAACCACAAATTAGCGTCTGTTACTGATGAGAGCCGGTACACGAAGCACAATGATTATCTAAAGCGCTGGACGGAGAAGCGCACACCCTTCTTAATCTTGATTATGGAGTATCCGAAATGGAGAATCAAAGGCTCCGCTTGGTCGGAGTTCCTTGATTCGAAAAAGGAAGTGGGAATGGAGATATACCCTGAGCTTGCAAAGAGCGTCGACAAGTTTGTGGAGAGGATTGAGGATAACCGGAGCACGACAATTATTGATGATGAGCCCGAAGTGAAGGGCAAAGGTCGGCCAGCCCGGCTTTCAGTGGCGTCGGATGATGAGATGTATGAGGAGGTGGATGATGAGGAAGACGAATCGTCTTAGGTAAAGGAGTTTCCGAGAGGTTTTGTTGTGGGAGAAGGGGGCAAATTATACGAATCTCCATATGATCGAGGTGCTTCTTCATTATCTTCACATAGAATATTTCACTGTAGCATGATTTTCATCAACTTCTCCGTCTTCTCGGTCCCTATTGCGGTCTGGTACAGACAAGCCATGGCATTCAACGCGGTTAGAATCTCTATTTCCAAATACAAGATGTGTAAATCAATCTTTTAGTGGCCATTGAACAGCAACAAACAGGCTGTATTGGGCACACCTGACGACAGTCATAAATCATATCTGCTGCAAGCCCCCGCTCATACAAACGCTCCGCCGCCAAAAGGACCACGTATCTGCACCTCGAACACGGCAAAGAAGCAAGAACACATGCCAAGTAGGTAACTTTTTGAGGAAAAAATCAAGGAAGGAAAAGGAATAGGAAACTTAAGCGTTCTTGAATGGGCCGTCGGCTCAGAATATAGAGCAAGCTCCCGTCGTACACACAAGGTCGGCCGGTGCAGTGTCCTGCGATGCCGACGGGAGTGATAATAGTGAGTACCCAAGGGGGGCAAGTACACCCCCAAAGGACACTCAACCACGGATTCCCACCCATCGGGAGCAAGCCAAATTTCCACTTGCCTTCTCTATGAACACATGATTTCAAGCCAGAAAAACATAATTTTAACGGTTTGGACAAGTACAATGATGAAGATGGACCCAACATATTCTACGAGGTACTTCCCTTGCGGTGCGCCTCTGTTTGGGGCTCTCTGTTTACAGCGGGCATGGTGGACACGATGGGTGGGGTACAGGGGCACAGCCGAGGGGCACAACGGAACCTGGAAGGGCACCTTCACTATTATATACCTATGGAAGTTCATTCTTCGCCCACCGACCTACAATCCAGTGCCTTTCGCGAGAACAGTTACACATGAGGTATTAGGTCCTTCTTACAGTGCATTGCTCTCCAAGAAAGACGAAAGTTGATGCGCTCAGTCGCCCGTGCAATCGGGGTGATCCTACGGTTGCTGTACATAGTTGCGCGCTTGGGCCATCCGGCCTCCACCCCCGCCTTTCAGTCCCGGGCCGTCCATGCGACAGAGAGCAAGTGTTAGGGTGCCATCCGCTAAAGGAGGCTAATTACGCCGCTAAGAGTATGTTTGCCTTAACGGACAGAAAACTGCTGTTAGCTGCGCTCAGAGAAGACAGACAAGTGAAGAGACCTCAGCTTCTTTGCCTTTTTGCTGTTCAACCCATTTCGACAACACAAGTCTACACGCAACGAGAATAATACCGCCATACTTTGACAGTGACTACCATAGGGATTTTTACACTATTAGTCTACCCGTCAACTCTCGTCCCTCGGGTCTCCGCCGTACGTACGGTCCGGCAGGGCACACCACTCGAATCTCTCCCGCCTACCTACTTGTAGGGTATCCTTAGCCTTCGGAAGTGCTACCGCATGCAATGAAAGTGTTAGTCTACCTTTCCATACGGACAAATTGTGCTTGTCACGCCCACTTTTACCATCATTCGTTATCCGTCATATCACTCCGACACTAACAGATAGGTATTTGGCACTTCAAAGGACAGGACAGTTGTAATGGTTATCGATTAGATGTGCACAGATAAGGACAACAAAACAACAGAACATCCCAAAAAGAAAAAGTGAAACTAGAACTAGGGGTCCTGTCCTACACGTATGTACTTGGCGCGGGGGCGGAGTGATGGAAGACCGCCCCGGAGACGGGAGCAGCGCCGGGAGGGGACGGTGCGCCGTTGTGGGGTAGACCAGAAATCGTGGAGTTGAGCTATCACGGTTCGCCCTATAGAATTAGATCCCAAACGGAAACTACCTTAGCGATCCTTTGAATGTGATGCGTGAAGACTGAATACAAGCAGACCATTAGCCAATTGCTTTAAATTCTGTCAGCAATCTTTGGCGTGATCTGGTGTTCCGCTGTGATCAAAATCCCCAGACGTTGAGTTTCATAATAAACCAGTAGTAAAATCCCGCTCGCTAGTAGTCTAGACCTTCTTGCATATCTCACTTTCCCACTGTCGAAGCCCAATTGCATTTGCTCCTCCGGGAATAAAGTAGTATAGAAGGATAATAATAAGAAAGACCAAGACCGCCGATCAACTTTCTAAGCAACTGCCAATAGCAAAAAGTGTGTGCCTACACTAAAACTTGGCGATAGCTTCATCAACCGACTCACATGACTGGAGAGTCGCGCAGGTCATCACCTACCGTATCATCCGTATGTATCACCGCACTAGTTTGAACTCCAGGTGCTCCACTATAAACACGAGGAACACGAGGTAGGATTCTGTGCGGGCGTCGCGTGGTGATGAATGGATTTGATACTTAATAGCTAGACAGCCAACGGACACCCATGGACGAGGGGAATAAAAGATTCTTTATCTCCGTCGAGCAGATCCATCAGGAATGTGTCACCGTTAGTGTCCGTTCGGGCGCTTCCAGTAGCCGAAAAGGTCCATTGAGCCACTCAGTAAGGTGCTCACCTTCCTGCTTCAGCATCTTTCATCGAGTAATCGACTTATCCTCCACTAATTATCAGAACTATAACTATAATAGCAAAAATTTCCCCATCACCTTTGTTGCTCTCTTCCTTCACTTTATCCTTAGTACCCCGTTATTTGCATACCAAGCCCCATAGATTCTCCAAGTTCTTTTCATTACTCTCTCCACAAGGGAACCACAAGCCCATCTAGCAAATGTATAAGTTCTTTGCTCTCAATGGCCAATCCAGTTCCCTAACTCTAACCAAATGCCTAGTCGACCGAAGGACCATCTCCGCCCACAGCCGGCGTGGGCGGCAACTACAGTATAGTGAGTAGATTTTGGTCCCTAGGGGTCGGCGGTCGCTGAACAATTAGAATTCGCGATTTACTATGCTACCAAGGGTAGTGATCGTCGCATCCACTGGGAGCAGCAAAAGTGGACGATAAAATTGCATTGAATCTCGGGCAGCCTTATTAGCTCTCAATACCATGGTTGGCTCCGGTCTGGAATTGAATCGGTAGTTGTAACGCCGTCATGATTGACTGACACACGAGGTTGTAAGTGGAAGTGTCCTGTCTTGGGACACGTGATATCTTCAGTTTCCAGAAGGTGAAAGAGAGCCGTGGTTTTGTGCAACTTTGTCGACATGTTGGAGTGTAGCACTTGCAACACAACACGGTACACCAAACATGAGCTGTACAAAACTCGGCAATGCAGCAATGCAAACATATAACTATGCAACCACCATCTGTGCCATTTCCACGCCTCAACACCACCGTGAGCTGCCGAGTTCTGTAAGGTACGATGAACACCCACCAATATATGCAATGCAAAATCGGGAAGGATCCTCAGCTCAGTGGGGAGGGTGAGGGAGCTGAAAGCCCTGGACACTCGCCTGGCTCGTTCGGCTAGCTGATCTTGCTTGGCCGCTCGCCTCGAGTTGCAAATTCTCATCGCTAGAAGAACTTTCGGCATATTTCAAAAGGGATCTGCCCAAGATCTCTTGCCTTGTTGACAAATGTCTGTCCTGTAAATACCGAGCGAGAGCTGAATGTAAGGAAACATAAACCGTCTGGGCATTTCCTGCGCCAAGTCAGTTTATGGTAACTGCTGATATTATAAGCCTTGGCATGTACCTAAATATTTTTGCTAATTGCTGACGTTTTTGCTAATTGCTGAACCAGACCCCATACTGCGTATGGGGTCTGAGACGCTTCTAGGCCAGACGAGTAGTGGGTAGCCCCACCTTGCTTTCGGTCCTCCGTTTGCGCTCCTCCACCGCAGTGCCTGCACCTCTGCAAGCCTGTCGAGAGGCGCGGATTCACCTCACGGAAGATGTGGGCGGTGGCTTGAGGCCGTACTATAGGAAGGCCTTCCACCAACTGCCAGCTGCATTGCTGTACGGGAAAATCAAGGTGCCGCTGCCGCCGGGACTTCGGCTGGAGCTCGGCCTCGGCCTGGAGCCGCGCTACGTCTGGGTGAATTTCGAGATGGACATGATCTCCATCGGCCAGAGCATAATCGTGTACTTTGCGCCGTATTACCAGGACATCAAGCGGCTCAAATTTGCGCGCGAACGCAGCGATTGGTTTGTCCGCTTTGAATCCAGGCATTTGCGAAACTTTACCAACGTCCGAGAGGTCCACGTGGTCTGTCTGGACGGTTTAGATGATGGCTGGCATGAAGTAGCGGAGGCGTGCGGTTTCCCTTCCACCTGTACTATGGAAAACGTCTTGCTGATCGATGGGAAGACTGGCTAGACTGGCAAGACGGTATCTTAGAGGCTCAGACGTCTTCAGCTTCCTTCCCTTCGGCGCCCTATGGGCAACCCTAACTCCTGTATTGTGCTGTAATGCCAAAGGGGCCGCTTTCAATTTACATTCTTACAATACCGGCGCTCCCAAGACTGGAACGCACAAGCTGGTCTGAGTCCCTATGGAAGATAAGCAAGACGGAGACGTCCTTCAAGATTGATGCCCGATGGGACGATACGGGCTGTGAGCTACCTTATAGAGAGATGGGAGTACGCATCCACCTTGACAGTAGTATGCCTTTGGTACCTTAGGTAATGCACCCGAGCAGAGAAACAATAACCTTAAAAAGAAAACAAACATGATGAACAAAAAACCAGACCCGTCAGCTCAATCTCTCCGGAATATACTCTGAAGTTGCCCTTGTCTTCCGTCCTTTATCTTGCGGGTGGATTGCACGATGCATCTGCTCTCCGTGCTGCGTGCGGGGTTCGCGTGTCCATGATCCTGTCTCTTCCGTCTGAATCCATTTCCAAAGCAAAAACATCTCTTTGGCCACCATCCATCTTCCACCAGACTCGGATGACGCCTCGTGATGAGGTCTAGCGCTGAAGATCGCTCATCTGCAAGTATGCATGCATCTCTGAATTATGTCCAGTCCTTCTCTCAAACTCTTTCACGCAGATTTTCCGTCTTTGCTTTACTTTCCGCAAGACGTCTCATCTGCCTTGCTTCAGATTCAATCCTGTTTCTGAGCCATCAGTGATGCCTTCTGAGGGACACCTGAAACTAGACCCTACCCCACCCCTTAGGCGGCGTTCCCTCGCTGGGAATGGACTGCCCAAGCGTCTTCCACTTGGATCATTTCATTTAGACTCCGAAGAAGATCTTCAGAAGCATCATTTCGTAAAATCGAGCACGCTAAACGAAGACTTTCATTGCACTCCGCCAGCGTCAGTTTTGCAAAGAAGGGGCCCAGGCCTGCCTCGGTCTGTAATATGTCATCATGTATCGCTTTTCGACAATCCAACGTCGACTTCAATGCTTCAAACGCCGCATCGCCATCTGCGATATTCCCGCCGTTGTCATAGACGCCGGCCATGGCAGACATGGTCTTCTGCTTCGCTTCCTGCAGGAGGCTGATGTAAGTCGGCTCCTCCTCGTCTGAGTCCTCGTCGTCGCTTAGAGGATCGATCCACCCGGAAAGGATCCAGTTCGGGAACATGTTGCTGATTGCGGCGTCACTGAAAATCTTAGAGGCTAAGTCTTCCACCGAACACTCAAAGGCGTTGCTGAATCCCTGCTTTGCGGCGTCCTTTAGGTCGTTAGATATGGCATTGAACGTCGTTTCCGCGATTAAGCTCTCTAAACGTCCTAGAAATCGCGCGGGCCAAGCCAATTTCCAGAGAATGGCAAAAAAGGTTTGGTAAACTTCTTTAAAGAGGCTAGTTCCCGGCTTGGCGCTAAGACCTCCTTTGTTACTGCGTTCTTCTATCGTTCGTAATACTCCCTTCAATGGTTCAGCGGTCAGAACCGTAAACGGTGAGGCGGTCAGGGTCGTGAACGATATCCTTCCAGAAGGTCTGCATGGCGGCATGGTCGGACCAGTGCCGTCACAGTAGGTAAAGTTCAGGACGCCTTGGGTGTTCCTTGTTTCTGTTAGGTACCTCTAGCTAAGGTATCTCGGTTGGCTAGTCGGTACCTACCAAAAGTAGGAAAAGGAAAGTAAGTAAGAAAGAAAGAAAGAAAGAAATAAAGAAAGAAATAGAGCGGAAGGAAGTGCCCGCGCCGCTTTTCTTCGGCAGAGGAAAAGTTGCCGCAATGTTAGTGCATTTACTAGTGGTCGGTGGTCACAGGGGTCTTGTGCTAACAGAACCTGCACCTTGTGCACTACATAGTAGAATAAGGTACTTAGGTACCACTAGATTGAACGTCCATGGCTGTTGCTTCTGCACCCGTTCTCACAGCTTGGCAACCACCCACAAGCTCGTAAAACATGCCTCTGGCAAATACCTAGGAAACACCACAGAGTTATTCCTAGAAAACCTACCTACCATGGAAGGTACCCTTCACCACATCCTCATCACCCCCTCTCACAAACCCCCGGCGCCTCAATCCACCAAACCCCCATATCCTCCACCATCTTCTCCGGCACCTTGACCTCCCTCTTGCTCGCCTCTTCCCACTCCCACCCACCCAGCCCCAGTCCCGCCATGAACTCCGCCGCCCTCGTAACCTTTCCTTGCTTCCCACCACTTTCCCCCCACGCCTTCTTCACCCATTCCAGATCCCGGCCCTCCTCATCCATGTCCGGCATCCACTTCCCATGCGGCTCCTCCAGCACCGGAAAATCCGTAGGCGGCTGCCCGTCGTTGGCGACCTGCCCCATGGCCGAGGCGACGTCAAAGACTGCAATGTCCTTTTCTGGCTTGATGCTCTCGGGCGCGTACAGGGTTACGGAGGTGAGGAGGTGGGTGGTTGCGTTTGAGCTGTCGAGGACGGCGGAGGGGTCGCTTTGGGGGTTGGAGGGGTCGGTTTTGGAGTCGTCTTTTACAAAGCGTTAGGTCAGTGCATGGTGATTTCTTGTTGGGAAACGGAAGTTTGGGAGAAAAGGGAGGGTGATGCTTACATCGACCGTATAACGCAGTGGGAAGATTACTGTACCCGAGCTCGTGCTTGTCCCAGATTGGGTTGCTGGCTTGTAACTCGGCGATTCCAGAGGGATGAGGAGAAGGAGTAGGCGGCGCTGGTGCTGTGATGGAGATCTCGAGATATGATTGCGCAAACGGCCCGGGGAGGTGCATCGGTCTGGCGGAGACCTCGCCCTTGGCTGTGTTTGTGACGTCCGTGGGGGGCTCTTTGACTATGTTGCCGCCTTGATCGATCGAGTTGGTGTAGATCGTTGCGGTCTGGATGGCAAACTTGCACGAGACGGTGAAAGCAAAGACGGCGCCGCGGACACGCCACTTCTCGCCCGCAGCGGGTGGTCCCTGGTTTTTGTCGGCGCTGCTTTTGGGGACAAGACCGCTGATGCAGCTGACGAGTTGGGAAGCAGGCGCAGGTGGGAGGGCTGGCCCTGCGTCCTGATCGGTACAGGTACGTTGTTGGATATCTGCTCCATGTCCGTCTATGTCTCCGATGGCCTGGGCGGCGCCCTTGTCTGTCGTTTGGATGACCAAGTGGTAGAAATCCCACAGGCTGATTCTGTCATTTCCAGGCAAGTTCTGTGGCCCAAACTTGACGTCGAATCCAAAAACGAAAAAGTCGACATGGACGGTTCCGGAAAGAGGTGGACCCTGGAGCCAGATGGTGGCGCTGAGGTCGACCTTGATCGGAATGGTGACGAGCCACAGATCGAGCGTGTAATTGACGCCAACCATGACACCAGCGCTCGCTCGGTACAGGAATGGGCGATAGTTGATCAAAAAGTCGGCATAAGCGTCCAGATACGCGTACAGCGGACCGAGAGTCAGGGCAACATGAAGACTGCCGCCTCCCATGCAAGTCTTGGGTGTCACGGCAAAGTATGCGCCGCCGGTGATGTTGATGTGCGAGTCATAACTCCAGCTGATTCCGAGCCGAGCCGGCCTAGGATACGAGTCCGGCTTCTTGTACTGAGGGTGGTAGCCTCCAATGGTGAAGACCCAGTCTCCCTGCTGAGTACCCGGTCCAAACCAGGTGTACAGACCAAAGCCGCCGGTCAGATGGCACGATTCGTCGAGGATGTATGATGCTGGCGTCAGCTGTCCGTCAACCTTCATGACCCCGGCATTGAAATCGACCATGGCTACCACACCCAGCTGCACCACAGCGAACTTCTTCTCCTCAGGTCGTCTACCTTTGGGAATCTCGGCCGTGGCGAGACCAAAGATACCTAATCGGACGCTGGATCCCCACTCCACGGCGACGACAGCCGTTACTTTCAGCATTTCGAAAGCGTGAACGGTCAGGCCGGCTGCGACCCAGTTCTCGCCCTCTTTGGGCTCAAACCAGCCACCACCTAGCATATCCGTCAGCGCTTCCGCCGCTGATGAACTGGGGTTCTGGGCCAGGAAGGGAAAGCTTTGGACGGTGTCAATAGTCGGCATCTTGATGCTCGTGTTGTAGCCGAATCCGCCAACAAGACCGCGGATCTCGGCGTAGCCTATCGTGGCAATGGGTCCGGAGACACGGACGTAGGCGAGGAAGGCCTTGAAGTCATCTTTACCCATTACTTGAAGACCCTGTGATATCGTGGGTTTCTTGTCTGCTGTTCCGTAAAAGCCTCCTGCCTCGAGCTTCCACTCCTTGAAGCCGACCACCGCTCCGCCCAGGTAAAGATCGGCACCATTAGGTTTCCGGTGTTCAAACATGCCCGCGATGCTGATGGGGTCCTTCTCGAATCCAACAGCCAAGCCGTCCAGGTCTACTGTGATGTCTTTCTTCACATCAATACTACTTAGGTTGGTCAAGGTCTTGCCCTTCAGATCGAATGTCAGGGAGAACCCAAGCAGCGTCAGGTCAATCGGGCCAAGCTTGACCGTGCCGTCGATGATGAGCTTCAGCTTCTTCTCGTTGATATCGAAATCTAGGCCAACGCCGAGAATGGTGACTGGACCCATTGTCTTGTTCACCTTCGCGGTGTTGGCCATGGGTGTTATTAGCTCCGCCTCGTCATCATCCGATGAGGTCTCAAAGCCGTCCGATTTCTTGGGATCCTTCTCGGATTTGCCACCAAATGCGTAGTCGAGCCTGGTTTCGCCTCCTTCAACGAGACAAAGATGAAATCCGCTTTTCAGAACAACATTGTTGTCCGCCTTTTCGTCGTAGGCGGCAGGATCGCCACCTTGCGGCTTCTTCTTCCCGGTCTCTCGGAAGATGATTTGAGGATATCCCTGTGCGTTCTTATTCAGTTCCTCGATCTCTTTTCTCGTCCAACCTGGAGCGTCGTCGTCGCCGCCGCCAACCCACAGAAAGCGGGCCTCATCAAAAGGCTGGGGCATTGTCCCCACCAGAGGGATATCAGGAACCTTGGGAAGTTGGTCCAGGGAAAACACCAGCGCTCGCTTGGGTTTTGGAGCCTTTTCCTCCTTTCCACCAGTCCTCCTTTTTGCCTGGTACTGGTAGAACGCTATCGAGGTCGTGGCCGTAACCTGGAGCCGCACCAGCATCAAGATGGCTTTCTCAAGACGCACAATGCGCAGGGAGGTCAGGTCGCGGTTCTCCGTGGGCGGCGTGACGGGAATATCCCGTACCATGTCGGGCAATCCCGACATCCAATCCGGGCCGCATATCGACTCCAAGACGCCCAGGAGGCTTTGGCTCTTTGGCTCATCACCACCGCCATGGCCTTTCTCCTCGGGATTGAGAGATGCTTCAAAGGTCCACTCCCCGTTGGATGGGTAACAGTATTTTGCTCCGAAGCGCAAGTTCCCGAGCCACAAGTTTCCTTCAACCAAGAAATCAGACGCCTTGGCTTGCGAATCATACTTGTAGGTCAACTGCAGACTGAGAGTCATGTGTGCCAGGAGCTGGGCCATCTCGCTATTGCTGTCCTCGTCGAACAGCGAGTAGAGCAAGTCTCCCCTCAGCCCTCCCACCCCGCCTCTGAGCGTCCAAAGCGCTGCCTCTCCGTCATAAGCCAGATCCAGGTTCCACTTGGCAGGCGGGATGGACTCATCTGGCGATTTCATCATCATGGATGTCGACAGCGAGCAGTTCGACACACCCTTCTTCTTGACATCATACCTCAAGTCCAATGACGCCGCCCACAGCTTGATAGCCGGTATCTTTTGATCTTTGGGCAACTGGTCGCTGATGACGGTGGCGCTAAACGTGACTTCCTCCCCTGTCAGACCGAATTGGAGTCCTACCAGCTCGAGACCAGTCGGGGATGCAACAAGCTCCTTCTGCTCCTTCTCCCCATCCTGCTGTGCGTCTTTCTTACGAAGCGCGTTGAACGCGTTGCCCAGGTCACCCACTTCGGTAGCGGGCGCATCCTCCAGGACACCAACGGCGTTTTTGATGGGGGCAATCTCAAGGGCTGTCCAACGCTCGTAGCCCGAGGTGTAAGGGACCCAGAGGAAGTGCGAGCCTAGCTTGGCGGTTCTGCTTTCGGGAAAGAGCTTGCCGAAGAAGCCGGTTTTGGTGGTGGTGGTGGTGGTCTTGCCGTCGGCGGCGGTGATGAAGTCGACTTGTAGTGAGCACTGCAAGATCATGCCCGCGAACCGAACTTGCAGCACCACCTCCAGCGATCTGCTTGTGCCGCCGGGCCCCTGCTGGCTAGGTGTGTTGGTAAAAAGGACCCGTCGGATGGAAATCTTATCGCAGCCTGGTAAATACTCGGCGAGATCCTTTTTGAAGTCCTTGGCGGAGACGGAGAAGACGCTGGCGATGAACCCTATCAGGGTCTGGAAGTCGCCTCCCTGGTTGAAGTTTATCACCCACTTGGTTGTGCCGTCGCTTCCAAAGATTAGGGCCGTGTCAAAGTCAAACGGCACTGTCATGTTGAGGGAGGAGCTGCTGGTGATGGCCATTTGCAGCAACACCGTGACTTCGTGAGTGGTCTCGACTTGGGTCTCGCCTATCAGTGTCCACGTTTTCTTGACGATGAGCCGTGGCTCTGTTGTGATGGTCTGGGATAGCTTCAACTCGCAGCCTGTCAGTTGCTGAAGCAGGTCCCATACTGTCTCGAAAACGGTCTTTTCCCCTGATTTCACCGCGGCCTGCTTGAAGCAAAGTCTTAACGTCGTCTCGTGGTGTTCAGCCGGTGTGTACCACAGCGCATTCTTCTGGCCCTTGGATGTATCAAGCGTGAGCTCCAAGTCAGCTAGCTCGATCAGCCTGTTTAACCACTCGCTGGCTTGGATCTGAAACATCGACAGGACCTCGGACAGCTTGACGCGTTCGCCAGCAATACGGGGAGTCTCGCCAAGACTGAGGCAGACAATATGTGCCGGCCCGACAATGGTGCCAGTCTCAGCGGCATTGCCGCCGGAAGAAGCGATATTCGGCCATTCGTCCCCATTGATGTCGAAATCGTGGATGTTGTGCTCTGCACTGAATATGACAGGATTTTGAAAAAAGAATGACTTGTCCGGTGCCTCAGAGGGAGTGCTCCATAAGTATTTGAACTTTGTCTGGAGCTCAAAGCCAGTGATGTTGACCAGCTGCTGAGGTCCTTCGGTGGCGATGGTGACGACCCGAGCGCTGACCGTACATTCGCTGTCGTCATCGGTGGTACCCAGACAGTGCATGAGCCACTCGCTTGTCTCGTCGGTCTTGTGCAGAGGCGTCATGGGGACTTGGCTGGTGGAATGAGGTTCGGGAGGTTCGGCAGGTTCGGTAGGGGGCTCGTATGCGAGCACCAGGGCGCCCGTGTCCAGATCGCCGAGAAACCAATCCAGGTGCCCTGGTTTTACCCGGTACGACGGGAAGCCTGAGACTTTTTCGACATCTGATGCTTGGATGAAGTAGATACCGTCTGGACTCGGGCTTGAAGCTGGAACTGGAGCAGGCACGGGGACGGGTGCTGAATCTTTCTCCAACAGGCTTGGTTCCGGCCATGGCAAGCATAACCTTCTAGGTACCTCTAGTGGTTCTTCCTTTTCCTTAAACTCTTCAGACATGGGCCAATCCTTGAGGAGGATGTCGAAAGTCTTCGACCCACAGAGTTTGGACGGCAAAGGCATACGGCGCTGGCGGTTTTCGTGAACCGCACTTCCAGTCGTCTCCTTGCGGCCGAGCCTTTTGGGAAGCTCTCGAGTACCACTACCTGCCATATGGTGTTCAGTAAGGGAAGCACTCCATGTCGTGCTGTTTGCCCCGATGCTAGTCAGGGATTGACCGTAGATAACATCGTGCCCGACCGTGCGGTTGCTGTAGTAATAGAGATGAATGAAGCGAACCAACTGGCCTCCGTAACTTTTCAAGGCTGCCCAATTTTGCCCGTTGTCGTGGTCAGCATATTTGGAAAGAGGGATCAGCGAGAACTCATTCCAGAGGTCTGAACAAATCAGATCCGCCAACTTCTTGGACCTGGCCTTGGGGTCTTTCTCCAGTGCGATCGCGTCCAAGGTCCATGTTCTGTAGATGTCTTTATCATACAGGTTGGTTGCTATGGCTCTGAATTCATCGCCGGTTGAGCCGACAAGAGAAGCGGTCGACCCCACGGTAAGGGAGCCAGTGTTCGTCTCTTGAAGTATCCGAAACCTGGCCAGGTATGGAGGGTAGTTCGTCGCAAGAAAGATCTTTTGCTGGCTTTTGTCCACACCAAGGCCGTTCGGGTGAGTCCTCCAGCGGGAGTACAACCAGAAAAGCAACAAAGTTTCCCATGCTGTGTAGGTTCGTCCGTTAGTATCATGTTTAAAAGTGGAGAGAACATGACTAGATGCTTCTATGTACATGTTCCGATCAAGAGTTATGTACTAGACACCACGGGTTTTTCTTGTAGGAAGCAAAGTATGTCACTCTAGGTAGGTGTAGATGATTGGAATGAATGGCTTCAGATTGTTCAGCGTGTACTCACATGGATGATTCCATCCCGCATTCAGAGAATTTGACACGATGATCTTGGAAGGTTTCCAAGCAAAGGGCATCAGCACCGGGGTCGAAAACTTTGATCCTGTTTTTGACTGTCAGATGTGGCCCTTGATGCGCTGAGGAAAATTGAAGATGAAGATATGGTAGTTCAAGTGCAGGGAAAGGAATATAGGTACAGGGACATGGGCTTTACCGTGGTGAGAGAGCTTCATGGCATTGATCGTAATCGGCAGTCGTACTCCCGCTTTATTGGACTCGACTGTCGCCCAGTGAAGGAACAAGTTCTCGTTCTCCTCCCCGACATCTCCAGCAATGTAGTGCGATACCACCGCCTCATCCGCGCTTGCCCAGATGATCATACAAGCTATGGATGAGAGGTTATTGCCAGTTGTGGTTCCGTCGACACATCTGACAGACACATTGTTGGATCCTGCTCCTTTTTTCAGAACCAGCTTCGTTAGGTCCATTTTTGTGAGACTGGTTTTGTTAGATGAGTCTGCCCAGCCGTAATCGTCCTGCCCACCAGGCCGACGAGCCTCTGGGCAAAGCGTGAATCCATCGCAGCCAATGCAATACAGTGCTGGTCCATCCCAACCAATCTTCGCCATGTAATTAGAGACCACTTTAGGAGAGTCGGGCTCCGGAAACGTGGCCCCAACAGGAATGACCCTTTCGCCGGTGAAGAGATCGATGCCAAGTAGGTCACCACCCATAGGCTGACTAACAAAAGTGTCGATGGTGATCGATCCTCCTTTGCCAAAGATGCTAATGCTCACATTAAAACTCCCATATGTAACCTTGTTCTTATCGAAGGGATCGAATTCGAGCTTGTGGTCTGCCGCTTCTCCATGTGGTTTTGACTTGGCGGGGACGTTCAGTTGAGAAACGAGCTGGCTATCCTTGGCCAGCTCGTACGGCACATAGATTTTGGTTTTCGGAAGCTTCTTTGCGCCCTTTTCCTCGTAGTGCAGGATCGATGATTGGAATTCTCCCTTGTTGGCTGCGCCCTGGACCAATTCGCAAGCCTTATCCGCTGACAACTTCTTTACTTTCCAGTTCGCCTCGTTCTTCGCGATGTAAGCGTTCACTTGCTTGATCAGCTCATCTTTGATGTATCCAATCACCCCGTCAGCATGGTCGCCATCCCAATGGGTGATGATGACGATGTTGAACTTTTCGATGTCCCGTTTGGAAGCCTCAAAAGAGTCCAAGAAGTGGTTGATGGATTGCTGGCCGATCTTTTCCCGTCCACCGTCAACCAGGACGTTCCACATGGACTCCTTCTCGCCCTTTCGAAGAACACAGTACACTGCACAGTCTCCTTCGTTGACATTGAGATGATACGACAAAATCTCGTACTTCTTCGCCATGGTGAATTGTGACCTGGAAATGGAATGCGTTGAAGTGACCCTGAGAGGTTGGTATTGTGTCCAAACTTGGTTGAACGTCGATATGGTTCGCGTAATTCCCCAACGTTGAGAAGGGATGGGTCGGCAACACGCAAAGCTGCTCCTTGGGCTGCAAATCAACCAGCAAAGGAACCAGAAGGGAGATAGAGCGTATGGGGAGCCAGAGAGGCTGGAGACCTGGTAGGTAGACAGGCCAAGGAGTTGCTGGAAGAGGAAACGCAGCAAAAGGCATCAGGTTGGAAGAGAGCAAGACGGTGCAGGTTGGTAGACCGGTCGAGCACATGATTCAGCGTCCGAGTACAACACCGGTCGGGTGAATTGAAAGGGCGGCCCGTGATATGATGGTTGATCCCAAAACAAGATAGGTAGGTAGAGAGTGGGCATCGTGGCTGGCTGAGTACCTCGAGAAGAGAGTTGAACTTGTTCAAGTCACTGATACTTGCAGAGGTACAACGAGGTCTGGTATGTGCTGGGTGTCGCCGTCAATGCAAGTCATCGGAGACAACAAGAGCCTGCACGTGGGTACCCAGCCTCCATCGCCGCGTGGCAACCCACCGGAACGGCCAGCGATCTAGACCATCGCTGCGGTAGCACTATTGGCGATAGCTCCATTAACAGCCACTAGTGCCTTCAGCCCTCAACCCCACAAAGCTCAGCTTCGGTACTGAACCTATGGTTGGCTGATCCAACGATAACGCTAGTGTTTCCTTCAGCTCATACGTTGTTGTAAGGCCATTTGCTCGCTGTGTAGGGTCATTCTGGGCTCGAAATCCCAGAAGAGGAAAGGGCCCTCTTGCAAGTGTGACGAGTTGATCCCTAGATGCATCAGCTATGGCAGGTTCGAGCCAGGCGCCGTTTGTGGCGCTGCTGTAGGTATACTGCGTAGCCCGATACTCGATAGTTGCATGATTGCCATATGCGCACCGAGGGAACCGACAACCATGGTGAAGGTGAATGCGAAAGTGTCTTCCTGACGAGTATCATGCGTAATGTACGAAGGTAGGACTGATTCGAGGCCAAACCACGAAGCGAGACTGGACTCCAGGAGCCTACTTGGCGAGCCCGACTACCTTACTATAAGTACCTGTGGAAGTAAGCTGTCTGAATCGATTCCTCACACTCATCAACTCAAACATCTAAGAGGGTTAACTTACCTTACTTTGTTCACTACCGCTTCCTTACTCCCACCTACGCTACCCGCAATGGCCAACCCCGTCACCTCGATCCTCAATCCCAAGGGAGACTATGTCTTCCTCTATTACGTGGATAAGAAACAGCGGCTTGCTCTTGATTACATTCCCGTTGACCGGAGCCAGAACGTCCTGTCTTATGCCGCCCAGGGAACTCTCGAAGGGGACCATGTCAACAACCAGAGCATTGCCGCTGTCTATTTCCATGGCATGGTACGCACACACGCTTACGCCTTCCGTCTTCTTCCCTTGATGCCGCCCATGTTGCTGTGGAACCGTCTCTAACAAATAACCATTCTCTGATCGATACAGCCCGTTGTTTTTGGACAGTTGGAGATCGTCAAGGTCTCCGGGGAGATCACAACCACCAAGCGTGTGCTCGCACAGCTCAGTCCCATTGTCAAAGCCGTGGCCAACCTCGAAAGCCCGGATGACACCAAGCTTGACGAGCGCTATAACGCGCTTGCTGCCATCAACAGTACCAAGCAGGACTATGTTTGGTGCTACTTTCTCAAGAACACGTAGGTTGGATCCAGTATCGAGCATGGAGTGACTTGGTAGTCCAGTCCCTCGAGAAGTACCAGCTGACAAGGTTTCTGTTGCTACAGTGCCAAGGAAGGCGCTGCGCCCAAGATGATGCTAGAGGAAGTCAGCATCTTCGGCAATGAAGTCCAGATCCACCACTACTCTGAGATTCCGGACGACCTGCAGCCCGATTCCACGACGCGCCTCGCAGCGCTGTACATCGACCAGACACATCGCGAGGTGTACTACCAAAGGAAAGGCGACGACAACTCCATCTACTGCTACCGAATTGGCAACAAATCCAAGCGTACGTACCTGACACCCGATACCCATCCACGCGCCTGCTGCATAGAGGAGCAAGTACCCATGTATGAGAGTCTGAGCTGACATAAATTTGCTGCGCCGATAATGTAGCGACGCCAATTGCGGACACCGGTCTCGCAATGAAGAGCACCCCTCTGGCGGTGACAAGGTCCGTGGAAGGGCATGTTTGCCTTTACTACCTTTCCAAGCCGGCCGGAAGTGATCCGATCATCCAGCGTGTTACGAGGAACAAGGGTACCATGGAATGGGCGCCGTCAGCGGGCATCATGACAGGTCTCTCGGACAAGGCCGTCAGCGAGACTCAGCTTGCCGTTACTCAGGTCATCAGGAACAACAAGCTGGAGAACGTGGTGACCTTCATCCACGAGTCAGAGCAAAAGTACCGCCCAGCTCGCGACGATGGCCAAATCGAATAACGGGGCATATTCAGATGACTAGGTAGACAGATGCAGTTAGCGAAGGGTCGCAGGCCTGAGAGTCTGGAACGAGGTTAGATCTTCACAAGATAGCGCTTGGATAACCTGATATAAATCACCGGCTTCCACTTGCTTGAGCCATCCCATGAATGCATACTTCTTTTGACTTACCTCTCATCTTCACTTTCTTCATCACTGCAATCACTGCACGACAACCCTCGTACCCAGGCACTCTCCCATCATGGCGGCTCCCAACTACAACCTCCTCCTTCCCATGAAGTTAGACGCCTTCGTCTTCAACAAAGAGGTGTGCAACGGATTAGGACCCGACAAAGCAAAGATTGCGCCCATCACGCAGCCCAACTACACGTTTCTCCAGATCCAGGAAGTCCAACCTGACATCCTTGAACACGTTGACATCCACGCTTCGGCACCCGCAGACAAGAACCCTCGCTACACCGACATTGGCAAAGCTACCGTACGGCACAACCGTCTGGGCGTCTATGTCCACTGGAGTTTGCCGCGGCCGTTGCGGTCTGGCGTCGCCACTACCGAAAAGCAAGATGACAAGGACGACAAGAAGGACCCCTCAGAGAAATTTGACCCAAGCGCACCTCGATACCCAGCCATCCCCAACCGCTGGCTTGTCATCCGGCACCTTGATCCGGCTCTGAATCCCCAGCTGCCCAAGAACTACGACAACAAAAAACAGCTCAAAGCATGGATAATTGAAAGCGACAAGACGCGCAACATCGACGACATCCCCATCACAGCCGATCTCGAAGTGGACGTATCTCCCTTCATCACTTCGTTCTTCGAAGGGTCCGTTAAAGATATCAAAACCGAAGAGCAAGCCGAGGTGTTCATCGGGTCATGCGTCGAAGCTTCCACCTGGGATGCCAAAGACAAGCCCATGCCCGGTGAACAGCGTGTCGCGCTGACAGCAGCCAGCAGCTCGAACCAGCTGTTCATCGACTATCAGTACCATTGCGGCAACGTGTTCTCCATGCTCGACACCTTTTCCTACCAGGACAAGCAGGGTAAAACATGCCATCTTGAGGCTGCCGTTGCTCATTACTATGTGATCGGCTGGCATAATGATCCGGAAAAGGACATCATGGGATCCTGGTCCGGTGACAAGACGTCGCGGGCTGCCAAGTTGCAGAAGTTGAGGGTTGATATCGAGACGAAAATCCCTCAAGACCAGGGAAGCAACATTGAGAGCTGGCTGGAGGAAGCCGGAAGTACGCGCACACTCTGCCACGGAGCCATGTACGACGTGGTCTGGAACAAGGACAAACCTCCCAAGAACGTGCCAGCTGACAAGGTGACCAGCATCATGGGGAAAATGCCGTTTTCTATCGGTGGCAGCCCAATGGATGCCGTGCTCGCCTACATTGGTGAGCGTGACCAGTCCGGGGTCGTGGAAGCGTCCATCGGTGCTTTGCAGACTCTTCACCGTGCTGCAGACGACGGGGTGGACGCCCAGATTGCTGCTGACGACGAGGTGCAGAACTCCCACTTTGCTCACTTGGACGGCGGCGACCACTTTTTCTTGCCGGCTCAAGAGGGCGAAAAGGCTGGAGCTCCCCCATCAAACGACGACCAAAAAGTCGTGCGGTACATGAACTGTGCCCAGCACTTGCTGGACGCGACAAATCGACGTATCAAGCAACGTCGCTGGGACATGTTCTCGTGGTGGTGGAAGCTGGTGTTCGACGTCAACAATGAGGTGGCAAAGGGAGAAGGTCGCCAAGATGAGGATGAAACCGGCATCCAAAGCACCGATGGCGGCAAAAAGGCCTATGAAATCCAGGACGAAATTGAAGAGCTGGAGACCATAGCCTTCCACCTGGCAGATTATATCAGCAAACAGGCAGCAAAGGTATCCGCGAAAAGGGGAGTCATGGAGGCCTTCCATCAGCGAAATGATCCAACCCTCGTCGTCAGCAACATCGAGGCAGGCTGGCCCACCGACTTCAACGACGGCCTCCGCGCACGACTCAACATTCAGACTGTTGACAGCGGTGCGTCCGATCCACCTTCTGAAGCCTGTGTTGACAAGGTTCATAAGGACGTTCGCGACGCCGCGCGGTTACTCGTCAAGGAATTCTTGTTCTTCAAGAATCCGGATCCCAAGACGCTCTACGTCAGCGGAGTTGTGCCTCTGTACCATGACGGGAAGCATCCTTCAAAGCCGGTACACGAGGACACAAACCCATGGCGAGACCGATGGAACGACTCACAGGCTTGGTTTCCGCTCTATGTCGAATGGGAGGCCAAGTATACCCATCAATCCTTCGACAACTGGGAGCTCGGTCAGCGGCCGGCCCGCGCTGCTGCTACGGCCAAGACCGCATATATGCTCAAGGACGACATCCAAGCAAGTGATCAAGATTCGGACAAGCCCGAGGACATACGCACCCTCTCAGGACGCTCGCTCATCTTGCCCCAACCAACTTCCGCGATGCGCGTCCACGTAGAGCGACTGTTTGCCAACATGCCCATTGGCCAGCTAGACTCCATGCTCAAACCCACACAGCGCAAGGACATACTCAAAAAGCTCGACGAAGTGGCCATGCTCTCTCTACCCCTCGCCGGCTTGACGGACCATCTCACTACCCGCTACCAGGGTTCTCACGTCAAGCCACTAGTCCGCCAACCAGGACGGGAGCCGGTTGTGCTGCAAGAAGCCATCGATCTGCTCCCGTCGCCCATACCAGGCCGCGACGAGAAGGTGAATTTGTCCGTCATCAAAGAAGAGAGCCATCTGACGCCGTACGGTTCCCTCCCTGCGTTCCTCAACAGCTACATTTCCGGCTTCAAGCCGGTAACGCACGGCAAAATGCTCTTTACCAAGATTAACATCATCGACAAGTTCGGACAGGTTGCGCACGCCATTGATCCCAATGCGAAAGAGAGTCCACCGATCTATCCATCCGTGAGCCAGGAGTACAGCATCGACGACGCGCACCATGACGCACCCACACCACCGTCGAAGCGTGAGTCCATACAGCTTCCACTGGCAATCAACCAACCCACACGCCTCAACGCCCACTTCCTCGTCCGTGATGATGATACGGGCCGCATCAGTGTCAGCGGTGACAGGTGGCGTCCTTCCACCGAGTTCGATAAGCCGATCTGGGGATGGGTGGTCGTGAACTACGTCAACCGCGGTCTCCAGTTCTTTTTGCCGGATGGGACATTTTACCGAGAAGTCCGGTCAACAGCGGGCGCCATCAAATGGCTTCCCTTCGACGAGCCGCCCACGCCCAGCAACAACGTACAACTTGACGCGCTAATCGACTCGCTGGTCTCCCACAAGGAGCGCCTCGACGCCTTTACCAACATGATTGATCTCGCACTAAGCAACTCCGTGCCGACGCCCAGCGCATACACCCAGTTCATGAACTCGCTCGTTGGTCGACCGCTCGTGCTGGCCAACATGGGCTGGTCACTCGAGCTCAACACGGACTCGCTCAAGAACGAATCCACACTCAACGAGCAGAAGCCCGAAAATGCCCCGCTGGATTTCGGTCTACTGCCTGGCGACGGCGGCAGCAAGAAACAGTACAAGTTTCGCCTCCAGCTTGGCGACAAGCACGATGGATTAGTCGGTTATTTCCTCGCCAAATCTTCTGACGAACCGGCCAACGGTGATGGTGACGGTGATGTCACCCGTGGTGACCTAGACGTCAGCAAGATCTACACCCACTTCACCAACACCCCAAACCCATCTAAGGATGCGTCCTTCCTGAAACCCATTGACAAAGACGCATACCCGAAGCTCAAAGCCTTCTGGCTCAAGCCAAAAGAATACCCGCCCATCATCATCAAAGGCAAAGACGGCATGAAGGAAGTCGACGTCGTAACGAACGCCCGCAAATTCGAAACCAAGCGCAACGCCGAACTCGGCAAACACCTCTTCGGCGCGGTCTTCGACCCCTTCGCCCCCATCACCGGCTACTCCGGCATTCTGCCCCCTCGCGCGCTGCAGCTGCCCAGCTGGATGTGGGAAACGGCCCTGAAACAAATCACCACTTTCTTCCATGCGGGGCCGCTGCTGGTAACGGAGCCCGTGCCGAAGTTCGACGAAAAGCACCAGCTGAAGCAGGACTCTTACAAAAAGAATGTGAAGGAAAGCGTCGAGGGAGTGCAGATGAGGATACCAGCGCTGCGAGCGGCCGATTGGGCTTGGCTTCAGCCGTATTATGAACCGGTAAAGCCGACGAATAATTATGATGATGATGATGATCACAAGAATAAGAAACCGGGGCCGGGATCACTGGATGGCGGCGGTGGCGGGGAAGAAGCCTCCAATCCGACAAAGAAAATGAAACAGGTGTACATGAGTATAGAAATCGGTGGTGACGCAGGTGGGGACGAAGCGCCGAGGTGGAAGAAGGGACCGTTGACGGCGGTAGAGGGGTTCATGCAACTGAAGGAACCCGTCGAGCAGGGGAACGACAAGGCGGGACCTCCCAAATAGGTAGAATAGGTAGAGTATCGCCAGTAGGGAAAATTGAGTCGCTGAAATGTCTGCCGTACAGTAGCGGCCGTGACTTATCGTATCATCGGCGTCCAACATGCGTATGCGTCTATCGGGGCTCGGTGAGCAAGGGGTAAAGGGGGCTGAAGATGCCGGGCCCTACCCGGTACGGGGGCGCATTCCTTTCTGGGGTGATCGTTCCGTAAAAGGCAACGGGGAGAGAATGAATGGAGCTGAAATGTGATGGCAACGGTCCAGCCATTGGGGTGCAGACAATAGTCTTGAAAAAGCCACATGACGACGATGAATCTAGATCTCAACATACTCTCATTGTGGATAGCAGAGCGCAAAGCCCGATTGGTGGAGGTAGAGATGGCGTGGAAGTACCTCCAAAGACACAGGTACTCGCAAGGAACACCCAACGGTCTGCTTGGTCCCTGGTAGGGTAATCCTCCATCCATCCATTGGTCGAAGGATGCGGATTTGAGCCATCTGCCCATGGGCCTCCCGTCCACTCCAGCAACACCTGGAGTTTGTCGGGAACAGTTCTCTCTCGCTTTTGTGCCCTTCAAACACAACCAGCAAAGGGACAAAGTTGAACCATTGCATAGGCCACAATGGCACCTCCAAGCCGTCGATTCGGAAAGCCTCCCACAACCAGGCGCTACCTCGCCTTTCGCCAACACAACAGACAAAAGCAACTCGCAATCCAGCGCCAGCTCAACAATGGCGAAGCAGTAGCAGTGAAGGAAGACGAGCTTGCAAAGCCCGGATCCAAGCAAATTATCTCCTTTCGACGACCAGGTTTGGTAGGCGGCACGTACACCATCCAGGTTCAGCAAACCATTTCGGAAGACAAGCCCCCCGAGAAAGACAAGCCCAAGGAAGGCCATCCCAAAGATTACGACCCATCCAAGACCCTCAGAACAACACCAGTAGAACAAAAATTCGAGGTCCTCGCCCCGCAATTCGACCTCCCCGCCGACTCGGTCTACTCCATCTACCCCGAACAGGGCCACGAAGCGACGCACGACACGCTCCCGCACATCGTCCTCAACGACAGCACGTTGCCATGGGAGCGCATCGGGAGTTATCAAGCCGAGGGCCATCCTCCTCCCAAGGACTATGCCAGGAACCGCGTGCCGTGGATGGCGCTCTTGATCTTCTCCCCGGACGAGCTGCGTCTGGACGACGCCGAGAAGACGGCAATCTTTGCGCATACCAGCCTCGGCCCCAAGGAACCTCAAGCACCAAAACAGTTGGAGTCCATGGCCTTCCGCGTGCCGTTGGGTGACCTCGCCAAATTGGGGGAGGGAACAGCCGGGGTGCCGTTCGCCGACTTCGATGTCGACTCGGCGAGCAAACCCGATACGGACGTGATTTTTCCCAAGGCATTTTTGTTCAACCGCTTGTTTGCCGAGTATGACGATGATGGTCAGCCGGTAGCGGGGAATCCAGATATCTCGCGACACCGGTTCCTAGCCCACGTCGTGCGGATGAACACAACGGATATGGCGAATGCCGACTCAGACGAGGTCGATACCACGCGAGAGTTTGGCGTCGTGGTCGCTAATCGCATCGGGCCCCTCGACGGTGACAAAGCTTCTCAGATGATCGTTCACCTTGTCTCACTCGAGAATGTCGAATCACTGAAGCCGTTACCTCTCCCAGAGACGGTACCGGGTTCATCGCCGGAGCAGGCTGCTCGTGTCGGACTCATCTCCCTCTACAGCTGGTCCTACATCTGCCTCCCGCCCAATTCTCTCAACGTAAAACAGACCTTCGAGAACATAGCCGTCACATCAAGCATGCTCAAGCCCATCATCCCGCTGCAGCCGGAAGAACACCTCAACGATGTAGCCAAGCGCATGCTCAACCGGCTTAAAGACGGCTACACCGTCGTGCGCTCCATCATGCCAACAGGCGAAACAACCGCCGCCCTCTTCCGCGGCCCGCTAACGCCCAACCTTATCGCCCCCTTGAAATGGAATCTGCTCTCCAACACCGGCTCCGACCTCAACATCTTCGACGAGGAGCTGGGCATGATGGATATCACCTTCTCCTCCGCCTGGTCACTTGGCCGTACGCTAGCTTTAGCCGATCGCGCCTTTACCATCTCCCTCACGCGCGTGCGCCACGAGATTCTGCACCCGGCAACCAGCACCGCCCGGCGGAAGATGCTGCAAGCCACGCAGCGACAGAGCTACAAGCGCGAGGACCTCGTCAAGTCTCTTGACAGCCTGATCAACGAGACTATCGCCATCTCGCGGTCCGCCGACGAGACCCGCTGGGTGCAGCCGGCTAGCGCTTCGCCTCCTGACTTGTCATACGCCTCCATCAGCCCCTTCACCGAAGCAGCCGTGGAGGAAGCGGCCTTTGAAGTGGCCAAGAGCCTTGCCCCTCCTGACAACGAAGGGGGAGGCTGGAAGTCAAACAAGAACACGCCGCCCTACGACGAGCTCAACGATCCCGGTTCGCCAGACTGGATGATTGTCCTCCGCTTCGTTTTGGACCTGTACTACCTTGTCAATGTCCCGTCGCACTACCTCATGCCTGACCAGAGCCTGGTGCCCCGCGAGAGCCTGCGGTTCTTTTTCGTTGACCACAACTGGATCGATGCGCTGGTGGACGGTGCGCTAAGTTTGGGCCATCAGGGCGGGCCGGGGCTGGCTGATCAGAAGGCGTCCGTCACGGATGACGTGGTGCGTAGAGCAATCAAGAAGACCATAAACCGCTTGTTTACAGATCCCACGGTTCATCATCCTGCCGTTCCGCGGTATGGGTTCTATCTCCGGTCGGCCGTCGCTGCGCAGTTCCCGGATCTCAAGGTGTCGGTTGAGGTCACGGGCGCACCTAGCGGGGATCCGTATCTGTTGCGGCACGACATGATCGATAAAGAAACCATGCTGGGATTCTTCAGTGACGCGCCTCTGAAAGAGGGACTGCATGGACTCCGGTTTGAGTTGCCCGCACATCAGCAGTATTTCTCCATGGGTAGTGTGACAAAGGATGGCCTGGAGGTGGCGTATAAGAGGCAATACACATTTTACGACGAGGAAAAAGATAAGGACGATGACAGGAACCATCCGGTGGCCACGTGTAAGTGGTCTCGGGACGGCAAGGGAAAGTTGAAGCATGCAAGCGACCCTCCAGATAGAAGCCAAGTGTTTGTGTGGGGATCCGGTAAGGGATTGAATGATGTTCGGCTGCTGTTGGTTGAGAAGCTGGCGACTGATGTCCATGCCACTCTGGACAAAATGATGAAGAAGAAATGGTATGACGACGAGACCGCCACTTCTGCTTTGATGGCCTACCAGCTCAACGAGCCCTCGTGGCAGTTGCAAATCGGGCAGATGAAGGCAAACGCCTTCAACACAGCCGAGACCATGGCAATGGTGGAGAGCATCTCAGGATGCTTGTCGTACCGCAAGGCTCCTCCCTCATCCCTTGCCAACACGTTGGACGCAAACACATTGCTGCCACCAAAGACTCGGTCCCTTATTCCAGCCGTCGCTCAACGAGCTATCCAGCGCGGAACGGTTGGCCTACCACCCCATGCTTTCCGGAGAGTGAGGCAGTTAGAGTTTCTTCTTTCACACGTACCTCCACGCTCACCGTCCCAATCGTCATCTTCCTTCTCCTGGGAAGACATTCCCCGCTCAGCCTTGAGCACCAGTCCCAGCCCCGATGACTGGGACTCAGACGGCTTCGAGCTTATTCCCAGACCTCACATTCCACTTCCCTGGGAACCAACGCCGGTCGACCCTCGAGTTGGCCTGCCAGAGTTTGACTACCACATTTCAACAACCAATGAGCCCGCAGTACACAAGATTCCAATGCTCGCAACCAAGCAAGACCTAATCTTCTCGATCGTTTACTCTGGACAGGGCTTGCACTTCAGCTTGACGAAACTGACCATCGACATCCCGCTCACAGAATTTGATGGCCGGTCAGCAATGTTGGAGAACAGTCTGCCGGTTGACGCCCATGTGCACATGGTGTCCAATCTGCGCTTCAACGCGCGCCTGCGCTACTCCGACATTAAGAAGGAGCTGTTAATTGAGATCAAGCCGCGCAGCCAGAAGGGGCGAAGTAACGGCGTCAAACTAGCAAACTGGATAGGAAAGTGGAAGGGACGGGAGGGCGACGGAGAGGAAAACACATGGGAGGCGAGGACCGAGTTGAGTGTGGTGTTGTACAATGTGTTCGTGAAGCGGTACAATGTTGCAAAAGGTAAAGGCGTGCCGTGTAAGGCAGTTGCAAAAGCCTACTATGCGGGGCTTTCACCTGAGCGCCCTGCTGATGTGATAGATGTTGTTCTGGTGGGAGCTTGAGGATGGTAAGGTAGGTATGTATCGGCTGGTTGGAGTTTCGCAAATGAATGGATAGGTTGTCGTGCTAGTTTTTTTCCCAAACTTCCTCTCCCAGTTGTCTTTGAAACTTGCGACGCAAATTACTGCCCAAACTGTTGGTAGAAATAGACCGAACATGGACAATCCGTCTAAGGACCGTCCACAACTTGGATCCGAAGGCATGATAGGGACGCATCGATGTGTGTGAGAGTATTCCGAAGGTGCACACCTGTACCAGCCTGACTTGTTCGCGGTACTCCGTAGGCTTGTAGCCGGCGTGCAGTCTGCCCTCGGTCTCCATCTCCCCTCTATTTAGCATAAAGGTCAGCCGCAGGGCGACTGAGTCTTAGACGTCAACACCATCTCAACTCCATGTCTAGAATGCTTTCCACTGCTTACCTGTAGGGGTTATTGTGCGCCTCGGCGGAACCCTTAGATCAAGAAGGACGGGAGTAGGAGGAAGAGCCAAGAAATCTCCGTCAACAAACCGAGACCATCGCGCCACGATCATCGGATGTGGAAAAAAAAAAAAAGCATCAGGAAGCCCTTCGCGGCCTCAAGCGGGGGAGAGCGAATGTGATGAAATCCAGCGAGCGACAACAGTGGTCGACGAGGCTTCTTGTCCATTATTCTAGAACTAGACTGCAGTTCAAAAAGGTGAAGAGGAGAAAGATCATGTATTGAAAATTCCAGGTGACGGGCCGCTGTGGAAATTTGGAACGCATTGCGAATCGGATGTCTCATTGTATAGTGGGGTACCAAAACGCCCCACAAGTGGGCTCTGTCAAATAGTTTGCTTAACAGCAAGACCACAAGATTTGACTGTAGTTTGTTAACAGCACTAACAACCACCACTCGCTATGTACAACCGGAGGGAAACTGAGTTCCATGCTTCGTTCCTCTTCGCCCGCCTCGCGACTTCCTCTTTCACTCGAGATGGAAGACGACACGGCAGAAGGAAGTGTCAAGGGCACCACACAGGGAAGTGTTTTTCTCTCTGGAGAAAATCAGCTCAACCACCCCACCTTCCCAGCGTACCTTCCTTTACTCTCTCATTATGAAATTTCCATCCAGACGCGAACCGCCTCTGCCGCAGATTATCGAGAACTCTAATCTTTCCGACCAGGAAACCGACGAGACCACAACGAAGGCTCCACTGTTTGTCTGATGGATCAAAGCGTAATTGGATATACTCTTTCCGAGACTCAATGGGTCATATTAATGTTAGTTAAAGGCTTTCCAAGTCTCACGTGGCCACTCATTATGAGCTTTGTTCGGTCTATTCAAAACAAATTTGATCCAATATACCAGGATTCCTAAGCTCATAGACAAACCAGCAATAGATTGTACATCTCCAAGAAAGTCAGCTTCTGCTGCATAGCTCATTTTTTTTTTTTCAGCCATCAAAGCCCGTTGCGCTGACTGATACGTCACGGTTCATAGCGTCCTATCCATCTGCCTCCGCCCCTTGACTCAGAAAGGATTGAGACGGTAGGTTGTCTTGCCAGCATTAACAGCTAGCATAAGGCGGGCGTCCGACCGCACCGCTCAATCAGCCGCATCGCCTTCGTAGCCTGTCAAGAAGAAGCGAAACTTCGTCATCATGTCCATCTTCCGCCGCTGATTGAAGCGCTGTCGGCCTCTTGACGGATTTATGGTCAAGCAGTGACACAACTGCAGTGTGACCGCCGCGAGTCGCCAACATCAGTGGGGTTAAGCCCTCGTTGTCCGTTGCTTTAGTATCAGCTCCGTGCTCGAGTAGAATCGAAACAATGTCGGTATGGCCCTTGGCGGCAGCAAGGCAGAGTGGGATTGCACCGCTTTGAGTGTGAATGTTGACATGGCTCCCTCCCTCAATCAACAGTCTCACAAGGTCCGCTCGCCCCATACAGACTGCACGAACCAAGCCACGAGAACCGCCTTCCACGAAGTCCTCGACTTTGCCGAGTTGCGGGTCGTATTCGAACAAAATGTCATTGCCCGTCTCCAAGGGCGCAGCTGAGATTGACAAGGCAGGTGGGGATTTATTGGCCTCTTCTGCGCGGAAGCAAAGCTTGCCCTGCGACTTCCAATGCTCATACCATGATGCCGAAGAACCTTTCGGACAACCGTGACTGGGGAGAGCCTCCAGCAAAACCTTGACCGTACTTTCATGTCTAGATCCGGCCACCAGAGCTGCAAACAGCGGCGTTAGGTAGTTTCCGCCTTCCATGACCAAACAGTCCTGCGGATTGGTGTATTTCTTGATAAGCGTAGTGAGACCCAGTTCTGCCAGAACGTAGAGCAAACTAGTCTTGGGTGAGTACCGACTGGCACGAACACCATCAAAGACGTAATGGTAAAAGGTCCAGCGGAGCAAAGGAAAGTTTTCCATGAATAGCCGTTGATCGACGTTGCCTGATTCCGCCGCCTCGGTGTGCTGAAGAATGTTACGCACAGCATAGCCGAGCAATGAATACCGCCTCCTGGCCTGGTTGCGCATGCAGTTGGCTGCAACGGTACTTGCCCGAGTTGCAGGACTAGGCCTGACTTTCTCGCGCAACGGACTCTTTAAGAGATCGAACATCAGGACGCGGTAACAGCACTGCTTCAGCCGGTCGTGACCTTCCCCTTCAAAGTTTTGGCTAAGATCGGGCCAAAGCTTTCTGAGGCCGTCTCGTTTGATAAGGAAATCGCGAACGGACTCATGAATGAACTGGACAGTAGGACTCTCCGACTTTGTTACTTCAGCCATGCCTTTCGAGACGTTTCGGATATACTTTTCAATCATCTCCGGTGACGTTCCCTCGAGGTCCTTGGCGACATCCTCATCGCGGGCCATTTGCATCGTCGAGTAGAACTGCTCCGGGTCAAGTGGCTCGCGGGCAAACAACAAGCACTGGATGCAGAGTATGAAGTCGTCTTGATTACGTGTATCACGCATGATGATGTCGCCGAAAAGTTGGTGCAAATCGTCCGGCATTTCCGACAATTTCTGCCGAAGCTGTCGCGGGGTGCTACCTCTGTCAAACTCTGCGCTTAGGATGTCGGTTACGAGGACCACCCACATGAAGACACCCTGCGATTTTTCCTTCAACTCATCTCTGATTTGTGCGGCGTGAGCACCTCTCCCAATCCTCAACTCGCTTTCAACAAACGCCTCAATGTCTTGGTTGTGGCCTTCTTGTCTGTCCAAGAGAATCTCCAGACCGACCCCCATCGTGACGTGGGGATAGTATCTGCTGGAAAGAAAGACCCGGAATTTCGACCCGGAGAGATTTGCCGATTTTACGGTTTGCTCCAGCGATCGCACCATCTTTCTAACCTGACTTTCTTCGCATTCATCGAGGGCATCGATGAAACAGACCACAGGCAAGGTCCCAAGAGACTCGACGGCCTTTTCAAACAGCTGCTCCAGCAACTCCAAAGTCCAGAGATTCTCGTTGCGGATGCTCGATGATCCCAAGCCGACGAGCGCAAATATGGATGCGAGATGCGGTATGCTTTCTAGCAGCTGAAACAACAAGGCGCGATACATGCCGTTTGTCGATTTCTCCAATTCGGTTCCTCTGGCGTGGAAGAAGAAAGATATGGTAACTGCTTCATCACCAAGCCGGGATTCGCGGAATTTTTGATAAGCAAACTTCATGATGGTTGACTTCCCAGTTCCTGGTTTTCCTTTCATCCACAGAAATCCGTAATGGTCGCTGAGATACTTATCATCCAGCCAGTTTTGATACCGAGTGGAATTGAGTAACCATGTGCAAGTTTTGGAGTGGGCACGCCTGACATCCATCTGCCGAGAATCCATCTGCGGGAATCGGAGCTTTTCGATCAAGGCGTTGGTGTCTTCTTTTGTGAGCTGATGCCTTGCCGAGGAGGTGGACAGGGTGGTCTGTGAGTCCACCAGCGAGACCGTTTCCGGTGTATCCGAACTCCTAGCCAAAGCATGGGCTGCCAAGTCCTGAATCGCATGAACCACTTTCTTATACTCAGTGTCGTTATGCCCACTGAAGCGACACATCTCCATATGATTGCGACTGATGTGTTGCGTTGTCTCGTAGTCAGTGAGAAGACAGGATGCGGTATCCTCGACTGCCTGTTGATTTGAGTTGGGTTAGCATGGTGCTGGTGTCTTGGGGGTTCTGCGGGCACCGTAAGCTCACCTTTCTGTTGAATAGCAAGGGCACACCAAGTTCCTCCTGGAAAGAATAGATGGCCCATCTTTGATTCTGTGCAATGGGATTGAACTCGCGTCGTAGCTCCTCGAGTCTGTCGGACTTCCCTAGTAGGGTGTCAACGACGTTATCGTTAACAGAAACGCCAATTCCTCGAATGGCTCGCTCGATAAGCTTATGCAGGGCTCCCCGAGGGTCAGTACCTCCATGGGGGGTTCCAAAGAACATGAGCGCAGTGGTAGCCGTGAAAACGTCCCTCAATTGTGCATGGTTGGATTTGCAACGCTCAGACCGCCGTAGGGCCTCCTTTACCAGAATACCACCCAGACTGTGGGCGACAAAGAGTAGAGGCCTGGACGGGTTGGCGCGGCGTTCGGCTGCCAACTGCAAAAGAAAGTTCCAGGCCATGTCGTAGACACTGCTCTTGGGCGCAGGGCCTTGGCCCTGGAAGGGGTGGCGTAGGCGCGTATCGTAGCCGTAGGTCATGATCCTTGCGTACGGCAAGGTGTCAGGAAGCAGGTCGCGAGGCCAATAGACTGGAGCATGTTTCTCTCTTGCCGAGCCGAAGGATCTAGGGAAGGTTGCAGTCTTTCGTCTCTTGGAGGGAGGCTCGCTGGGGTCAGATGGAGCTACATTCCACGACATGACACGGCCCTTTTTGTGCGTCCATGTTTTCTCAGGGTGACCGGTGAATCCATGTACAAACACAATACTGTGACGAGGTAGAGGTTAGGGGTAGATCACAAACAAGGGGAGCTCGAGGGGAAAGGTCGCACTCAATCGAAGGCTCCAGGGCCTCAAACAAAACCGTAAAGCCAGTCGCAGACACCGGTTCTTCGCAGGCCCGTGGACGGCGCGCGGTTGCTTGCTTCTCATCCATGTTGCGTTGGAGGCTAGTGGGAAAGTCTGTTGGTTGATGTCGATGTTCTCAAACGAGAAGACGTGGGAATCGAGTCGTAGATAATACTGACCATGAAGAGAAGATATTTTGGAAATTCTCAAGCTTTATCCTCCGCTTCCTTCTTCCGGTCTCCTTCTCCTGCCTGATCTTCATTTCCGCGCTACCCGGTATTCCATGACCAGCCAGCTGCGCCGCCAATCGTGGTGTCGACATGGTATCGGCTCGTAGGCTTCAGAATGTGTAGGATAGTTGTTGCTTTTATGGATTCGTCGCGAGGCTCCGTGGAAATGTGGAGGCGGAGAAAAAGTTCATGACCCCGACGGGAGTGTCGGCTGTGGAGAAGACCATCATGAAGCAGTTGCGGGCTCAATGATTGAAATGGTTGAGAGAAAATCCAGTGTCCGCCGTGGAAATGTTGTCGATGAGGCCGCTTGTTGATGAGAGCTGAAGAGTGGAATTGGTGAAGATGGATTGGACAATGGACAATGGAAATTTGGGTGTCATCGAAATGGGTTGTCACAACAGCCTCAAACACGGGCTGTGGGTGGGTACAGGCACACAGCCGGTGTGGATAGCCTCTTAGCAGATAACGTGCAGAACATACCTGTTAACTGTTAAGGATCCATCTGTTGCTACCTGCTGCGGCTGAGAGATCTGCAGGGGCAACTGTGCCTCGCTGTTCCTTCCACTTCCCAACTTTTTGCCTGATTCAAGGAAGACGACGACCGGTGAAGACGACGCAACTGCCAAGATCTCGCAATGGCTTCTCCTTCCTCATTACAAAATCGTCATGATTCGTGAGATCCCGAGGTCCATCCATCTCTCCTACCGTCCCTTCCTTGCCTTGCTTGACTCTCCTGTTCAGAACCGCTCTTGCCGCAGATCTTCTCGGTCAGCCCCGACCACAACCTTCCCGTCCTGACGACACCATTCGGCCCAGCGCCAACCCAACGATTGCTCTTTCCATCCAGTTCCTGCGCAGCACACGATTGACCGTCAGCAGAAAGAACGAGCGGAAACAGGAGGACAGGTAATTTCCACTTGCGCAACAAACAGGAAACCACCTATCACCGCTGCCCACGTCGCCAACTGCTATCTGCTTCACCTTTCTTCAGCCACCGTCAGACCTCGAGAGTGTTGCAAGCGAATTGGCAAAAACCGACGGCAGTCTGACCTCTTGGCGACGTTGCTCGCTGCATGGACATGAGGGTGTCGGAGGGGTGAGGACTCCAGCACAGTAAGCTACGGTGGGTTACGGCGTAGCCGTTGTTGATTGCGAATTGTACGTGCCGCGACCAATTTTCTGCTATCGTAATCTCTCATCCGTACCTTTACGCCATGCTTCTCCCTCGTGCCAGAACTAATGTATACTTTGGGTAGGCAGCCGGGCTTCTCCAAGAGGAGGGCGTAAACGCCCTAAATAGTATCATCGTAATCGACGAGCGGTAATGACTTAAAGAATTTAATGGTGGGCGGGGCGGGGGACGTAAGGATATCGGCCAGACCGGGGGTAAAATCCAGGGGGGTGCAGGCTTGTTCAAAGTCGGCCTCGTTACCGAGCTTGGTCATGTATATCGGGTATATATACTACTCGGGGGCTTCTACGGTAATAGTGAACCACGTATATGCATCGACGAGTTCCTGTGCTGACGACATTGTGCTCCGCTTGTATCTGGGCTTGAAGGGTGAAGAACTCTATGGATATTGACCGGTCTCACTCAGTAGTCTATTAGCCTCTTTCCTCTTTCACACGCCATGCGCGGCAATGGGGGAGTTGTCAACAACGATGAACACATACGTTACCTAGCGAGTCACTATGACTTGTGTGTGTCTCGTCGAGCTTCCCGTCACCTTCATGCGGTATTCAATGGCATATCTTGCCAAGAAGAATTCGACCACAGAACTTATGATCATGAGGGTATCTGCCTAGAGTGTTGAGGTGAGGCTCGAGGCCTACCGGTATCATCATGTCCTATGCTTCACTTACCTGATCTCAGTCCCTTTTGTCTCCCAGCCACGGCAAAAGGGACCACTCCTAGTCTCCTAATGGTAATGAAGATTTGTGCACCGCAGGCGTTGATTTGGACGAGCCACTTTTGACTGACATGTGAACTCAGAAAAGGGCTTTATACTTTACACAACCATGGTGGCCCGGCTACATTTGGCTAATTCGGCCTACCTATTTCGTTTACTCAGTGACCTCATTCACCAACTACATATGCGATAATAGAGCGTGCTCGTATAAACTTAGCTACACCTTCCGGGATTGTCGTTGGCGAAACCCCCGATCCCCCCGAAGCCGGTTATTCTCCTACACATAAATCTACGCTAGCCTCTTCTACTCGCCGTCGTAGCCGGCGTATCCAGCGCAACATATTCCTGCAGAATGTTCGCGATGAGCGCCGTAAGCGTCGCAAACTTCAGCGCTAGATGAAGTCAGATTTGGCCGAGGCTAAAGACAAACTTCTAGCGGTTGCGGTAAGTTTTCTTGAATACATTTTGGTTATTATTATTAATATATATTCAACGTAAGCACGAAGCAGGCAATACTATTCAACCAGCGGCTACCCCCCTTGTGGTTCCTGCGTGAAGGCCGGCGTTGATTGCGTCCGCGCTATCATGTCCGCAGATTGCGAGGAGTGCAGGGAGTCAGAGTGCGAGTGCCGCATCGCTCCAGCTTTTCTGATCGCGGCGCGTAGGAGGAGATGCGGTTAACTTGGCCGGGGTCTCTGGTTCGTTGTAGTACAAACCTGCCGCTAGCTCTTAAGGTTCTTCTTGTACAAGTTCTTTGAAAGCCTAAACATAAAGTTCTATAGGTTAGCTATAAGACGAAGCGCTAAATATGAGACGGACAAAAGGCTTTAGAATGAAGACGATACTTTGTACGGAGGGAATTAGGAGGGAAAACGAAGGGAATATTGAGGGAGAACGGACGGAATATCGAGAGAGGACGGGGGCCTTCAAGTCGCGGAAAGCATCGAGAGCAGTAGTAGCCATGGATAAAGGAGAGAACCCGTAGTAAGTCACGCTCAGTGTTATTTCCATTGTCGAGATTACGGAAGTAGAAATCAGAGCCCTCCCCGCTAAATAGGGGCTGTGGATGAGCGGCGTGCGAGCAAACAACATGGCCGTGACCAGGAGACAGACCAGAACATTGGACGTGTCAGTGACGCACCAAACCGGAGTAGACGCGGGGATGGAAGAATAGATGGAAAAGGATCAAAGACAACGGGATGGAAGAAGCAGTGAGGTGAAAATCAGATCAAAGACGACGTCATGGGAAAAGCAAGCAGAGGAGCATGGCCAGAACAGGGACTTGAGACTGGAGGTGATGTGACCGGAATCGTGGACATACACAGGATGTTGTTGGCCAGCATTGGCAACACGGTCCAAAGGGGCATGCGCTTCCAAAAGCCTGTGGTCCATTGTGAGGTGTTGGGGTCCATCTTGAAGGAAGCCTGGGATGGAAGACGACAAACACCTGAGGAGGTGGAGGTCTGGGATATGATGGCAAGTACCTGCTGGGAAGCAAACTGGGCCCACGGTATACAGGTCCCTTCAGAGTGGTGGAACGAGTCGGGCGGGGAGCATACAGACTCGATTTCCCTGTCAACTGGAAAATCCATCCAATAATCAGCATCGATCATCTAGAGTCGGCTGGGAAACCTGATCCATACGGCCGTCAACTACCAGTCTTAATTCCTATTAGAGGCATCGACTCACCGGCCAAGATCACCGCCGAGAAGAAGGAGAAGTCGGGCATCATCAAATATCTGGTGGAGCACGACGGCGCAGGACGGTAATTTGATCACTGGGTGGCAGCAAAAGAATTGAAACCGGAAATTTTGGAAGCATGGCTACAAAAGAAGACACAGAAGGGAAAATGATAATAACGATGAGACATCTTGGACCATCTATTTACTTAGCAAAATGCTCGCGAGGACGCAGGCTTTCGATGGGGGGCAGATTGTCAGGGCACTGGGCAATGCATGCACCTGCCAGGCAGGCCAAGCCAGACTAGGCTCGGCAGGAGTAGTAAGTGACGAAGATGAGATGAAGGTCTGAGAAGGGACGGCGGACAAGTGGCAAGAGACGAGATGTAGGGGAAATTAAGAAGAAAATGGTGGGCGACAGCGGTTCTTGTGTCGAGCCACATTACAGGTGAACGAACCCCTTCCATCATGTGTGCGCCCCAATTTGCCGTTCAGATACGGACGGCAAGAGCAAATCTCTGTCACCGACAGCCAGGTCACCGGGCTCCGAAATTCCTGCAGTCAAATTCAGTTCTCTCCTCCGCGGAACTCTCTGTCCGATCCCACTTGAATCATATTCTCTGCCCCCTTTTTCTTTGGAGTGACGATGATGAGCTGAGAGGAATGAGTAGACACCTGCAGTCTGTTACCGTGGCTTCCTTCCACTTGATGCGCAAAGTTCAAGGCCTTAGTAACCTAACGTCCAAATGGATGGCCCCAATAAGCTGCTGATGATATGCCTTGCGATCAACTCAAGACAGACAGCTCCCGCTATATAAGGGTCCCTTTGAATAGAAGCTCCATGTCCGCCTACTGATGATTGTTTGGTCTGGTTGAGATGCTTGTTAAAATAGTACCGTTCATGCGAAATATCCACAGAGGTATATGCCCGAGGTTTAGGGCATCCCAGCTTGGTTCATCTGATCCTTCAAAATTGTTAGTACACGCTGAACAATCCAGACCGCAACGGGGAAGGTCAGCTGTACAAAAAATGAACGGGGGAAAGCGGGGATTTGCGGGTCAGGGAGCATGACCTGGCCTGTAAGACTCTAACGGCTAGTGATCAATCAGCCCTGCAAGGGTCCTGTCGGTGGTGATGGCTTCATCGCTTCAACGGTTGTGTGGTGTAACTGGTGCACTGCACTTGTTCTCTGCAGCAGTAATTGCCTGCATTTGACCATCGTGTTTTTTTGTGGAAGTGGTGCAAATCAACGACCGGTCTCCATCGGTTCATCGCATCATCTTCGATATCCAAAAGCCGAATACGTGTAACCACTTTCCATGCATACCTACCGGAGATACGTCCGATAGGGTATCCATAAAGTGAATATCTTGCCATCTTTTCCGATCCTCCTTTTTTTCCCCTCTTTCCCCTTGTTTTCGTTTGATCCGGCTACTGAACCCCGACGACAAGTCGATATTATGCCAATCTATCAAGTTTAATATCCCATCCCCCGGTCGCCAGGTGGAGTGACCAAATCCCTCAATCTCCAGCTTGACGAACCGCAACTCTCCCCAGGACCAAGAAGGAGGAAATCGACGGGCACATCCTTTGATTCGACCAGGGTGCCTCCTTACATATGGGATTCATCTCCCCTCTTGCATCTTGACTCACACATAGCACTTATCAAGGCCTCTCTTCGACATCAGATCTCAGTAACTCATCCCATACCATCATCACACACGCACACAGCAACCAACCATGTGCCGCCAAATCGTCTTCTCGGGCACCTGCCCCCAATGCAACCAACAATTCATCTGGCAAGACCTCTCGCAAGAGCTCTCGTGCCTCGAAGCCAAGAACACAGGCGTATTCGGCCAATGCACCTTTGGCGTGCAAATCGAGGAGCACCGATTCGACCAAGAATGCGAGCCCTGCGCCGCCGACAACGAGAGAGATGAAGGGTATTGCGCTGCCGATGCTGATGGTATGGATAATAACACTGATAGTAAGCTCTTCACTCTTGGGGAACCGATTTTTGATCCCAATAAGCAACCTTTTACAAACACCAAATCACCTCTCCTGACTTACCAAAGAGGGAAAGAAACACGCTGACTTTATCGCTGATGGGGCGCAACAACAACAAGATGGCGGCAAGAGGAAAAAGCAGAGGGTTGCCTGAAGCCGAAGAGAACTTTTTTTTTTTTTATTTATTTACTACAACGTGACATGGAGCAACATGACGAGAATCATGGCGAGAGTTGAGAAGCGACCAACAAAGCTTTGCGCCCTCCAAGGGTTCCATGGGAACCGCTGAAGCGACAAATTCAAAAACTCGCGGAATTCGGGTCCAAAAATGTCCACGACGCACCGGACTTGGAGCATGGTCTCGGGTGTCATCAGCCCATCGCACCGCATCGCATCGCATCGCATTATCCGTCCCGAACCTCATTAACAACCGGTCGCGCATTCGATACAGTCGGTGTTCGAACTTGCACGCCAATTCGCACCCCCCGCTCGCCCGCACACGCCACGCCAACCAGGGGCATTCTCCGGGCGAACGGTTCGTGTGTGGCGCCGGAATTTCGGGCCGATTTGCCCATGGTCAGTCATTGGGGGGCGGGGACTTGATCGATATCATGTCGACAAACAATCCAGCTGATGGATTGATTGATGTGTGATTGCGTCGCTCGAGACTTTTTCGGCGGTGGAAATTCACGTGGCATCCATCACATCCGGGGTTTGCTCATCAACAAGGCCAGCAATGAATGGGAACTCCATGGCCGCGGTCGATCCGTTTCATCAACTCGTTCTGTATTCGGTTTATCGAAAACAGCGCGCCGCGGCCGATAGATAACCATGGCACCAAGGATCTACTGCAGCCGGTTTGACCCGCCCTTCATTGGACAGGGTTTGAAGGCCAAAGATCTGTCATTGAGATTGCTTTAAAGGGCTCAGAAGCCGGGCCGAGTGATGTGATTCACCTTTAGCAAGCGGGCCGCGAGAGTATTGCACAGGGCAAACAAACAATCCATCATCATCATCATCATCATCATCATCATCATCATCATCATCATCATCATCATCATCATCATCATCATCAAAAAAGAACCAACATCACCACGACCAACAACCACAACAACCACCACGGGCGACGACACCGGACATCAATGAAAACGCGCAAAATAATCGATCGCATCGGCCGAGGCAGAGGCGGGGCTCATCAATGCCATTCCAAATAAGCGTCGGACAGCCACCCATGACTCCAAGTCCCATCATCATCGGCTGAGTCTTGGTTGGACTTGGGATTAAACCTCCCACGCACTCGGTGGTTGAGGACTACTAAGGAAGGAAGGGCATGGACCGAAGCCAAACAAGGCAGAGTCAGTCGTCAAGGCTCAGTCAGGGTTCAGGAAGAGAGAGTCAGAGTAGTACTGACTGACTGACTGACTGACTGACAGATGGATAGATAGATAGATAGATAGATAAGGTAGATACTGGTTGTGGTTCTGTGTTCCATGTAAAGGAGTGCAGTGCAGTGCAGGCTACATGTAAGGTACCGGAGGCCGGGGCAGCAGGAACGAGGCAGGAAGCCTCAACCTAGAAGGGAAGGTACCTTTGAATGACCGGAAGGAAGCGTCTTATTACACAAGATAGCATGTTTGATTCACATTGACGGATATTTCGTAACGTTGCGTGGCTTGGTGAAGTGCTTTAAAGATAAAACATCTGGTCTATCCTCTTGATAAATGTAAACCAACCAAACAAGACTCTACCTATCATTCGCCAAGGTACCTACTTAACAACGGAACCCGAGGGTATATCTCTTTCACCGTTTCCCTCCGCACCTCCTTTCTTTCTTTCTATCCATCGCGATATCCCACCTCCGTCTTCATTTCCTCCTCTGTTCTGTTTCCTTAGCTCACTCGCCATACATGCCCTCAAATCTAGACGAATTCACCTCAACCAACCTCCGCCCTCCCAAAAATCGCCCACGATCCCCCAATATCTCTCCTCATTCGCCGCTCCCCTCGCATGTCCCACATGCCCCGTCCCCTCAAACTTCTCCCCCCTCGCCTTCATCCCCTTTTGTCTCGCCTCAGCCAAATGCCGCTCCACATCCCGCCAGTTAACCAGCTCGTCCTCCTCGCTATAAATATACATCCTCCCCCTCTCCCTCTCCGCCCTCCCCTTCCCGGGCGTCGTATCATTCTGTTCCCTCGCTCCCCTCCCCAGTGGACTCTCCAGCCGCGAAAGCAACGAAACGGATGATCGACGACGACCGAGGAAGTTGCACGTCCAAAGGAAAGAAACCCAGGCGTGGATCAGAGGAGCCACGAGAGCGCGGCGGAGGGTGGAAAAGGAGAAAAGCCAGAGAGGGAAGCGGAGGCGCGAGGCGGGCGGGAGTAGCACGTGGCTGAGGGCCAGGTAGGTGGGGAGGTAGGCCATTTGGCCGGGGGCGGAGTCGAAGATGACCAGGTGGCGTGGTAACCGGAGTTGGAGGTGGGATTGGGACTGGAGGTAGGTGTGCAGAGACAAGAGCTGGGAGGAACCGCCGTTGGAGAAGAGGTGGATTAGGAGCTGGGGGTCTTCTTCTTCTTCTTCTTCTTCTTCCGGGTTGGTGCTGTTGCTGTTGCTGCTGCTACTGCTGCTGCTGTTGCTAGCGGGTGGTGATGAGGTCAACGCTGTGGTGGTGGATTCGGTGTCGCGGATACTAGATGTACCGAAACGGTGAGAACCAGGTCGCAGCAACATGTCCGAACCAAAGATTTCCCTGAGCACGGGGACGACATGCTCCATCTCGGGCCAGGAACTCTGGGGCTTGAAGACGTGCTTCATTTCTGACTTGATGAGCAGGATCGGCGTGCCGGGGAAGAGGGCTTGGTAGGGCGTGATGTATTTGGCAATGTGAGGGTCGCGGGCGCCCATCCAGGAGAAGAGAAGGATGAGTTTTGGTGGGGGGCGGCTGGTGGTTGTTGTGGTTGACGTGGTGGTGGGCCGGTAGAGGTAGACGTGTTGGGAGAGGCGGGTCATGAAGGAGAGGGGGCCATTATCCTTGGTGACGGCTTTGGTGGTGGATGCCATTTTCTGGTGTGTTGTGTTGTGTTGTTTGGTGAGGAAGATGGCAACTTGAAGCTTGACGTTGATGCCGCGGTTGGAACCCACTGAAATTTGTGGGGGACTAGCGTGACTTTGTTGATTTATTATCACCTCAGTTATTGTGCTCCCCTTGCCGAGGCTGCTACACTGACGTCGTACTGCACTAACAATTACACTAACAAGTAGGACCACAATGGAACCTTTAAGTTAGCTCGAGTCGGAGAGCCAGGGGGCCTGATCCTCTTCCATTTTCAACGATTCCGAGGCCATCGCGGCCAAGACACTCTGCTATTGTTCAGTCAATTAAACTTATCACAAGGAAAGGGGTCTTTTAACACATCTATCTTTAGTCGCACCATTACCCAGATTGTAATTCTACTTGGTTCTTATGATTATTAACTCGTGATGCCCATCCCTCCCATCCGCTCGTGCCTGCGTAAAAGTGTACGAACCCAGCCAAAGCACGACCAAACACCGGACTCAATTGAGCCCGGGAACACAAGTCGGTTTGTTTCACTTACTTTTCCACACTACGAATGCGCACGAGAAACATGTTCTAATCGCTGCATCAACACAATTCACTAACTGGTCAATCACTTTTGATCACTCATCAAGAAACACGAGCGTGTCCATGTCCATCAAAACTTTTATATCGCGGCCTAGCTTCCACCTTGTCACCCTAGTTTCAATGCAAGCAAGCAATTCAGATTTGTACATATCCCAAGTCATTCAGTCTCTCCCCAGATCTTCAATGCTCAATTCAATATCTAAATATCCGAATCTCCTCAATCCTCAATCCTCAATCCTCAAATTCTCTCGTCCCCAAGTCTCCAAGTCCCTGATTCATCCTCAACCGGCTCTTCCTCGGCTTCCATGTCAGGTTCATAAAGAGGATCTTGATCCTACTGCTGCGCTTGCGCTTGACGTTCCTGGTCCTCGAGCTCCTGCAGCTCGCGCTCTCGGATTGCGCGGAGCTCGCGGAGCTCGCGGAGCTCGCGGAGCCGGAGGATGTTGCTCTCGATAGTAGTCTCGCGACGCTGCCCCTGGTGATTATCTTCTCCATGTTGCTGCTGGGCATGGGGTTCATGTTGGTCGTGATCCTCATCCTCATCCTCCTCCTCCTGGGCTTGATGTTCGTGTTGCTGGCCGGGCAGGGGCTCCATGTCTCCCTCGGGTTCCATGTCATTACTCTGGGGCTGCTCCTCGCCTTCCTCTTCATCTTCGTCGTCGTCGAGCTCCTCCTGCTCTTCACCTTCACCTTCGTTAAGCAGCTGCTGCGGCTCACGTTGGTAACGCTCCTGGTACCGGCGGGTGATCTCTCCGAGCAAGTCCCGCAACTGGCTCCGGGATCCCTCATCGAGCTCCTGGAACCGGCGGGCGTACTCCTCGTCCAGGTGGCGGCGCTGGCGGTCGTCCAGTTGGCGGCGCTGGCGGCCAAAGTCCTCGACTACCTCTATGTGTGAGAGGTGCTCGTTGTCGTTGTTAGACGGGATGTCGTCGACCTGCTGCTCGTCGCGGTTCTCAGCCTCTGCGTTGAGCTCCTGCAGTTGACGGTCAAGCTCCTGCATTTGAAGCTCTTGAAGAGCGCGGAGCTCGCGGAGTTCGCGGAGCCGGACGAGGTATCGCTCGTGGTTCTCGTGGTGGTGCTCCTGGTTTTCCTCCTCATCGTACTCCTCTTGGTGTTCCTCCTCTTGGTGCTCCTCATCGTACTGCTCACCGTGTTCCTCATCGTACTCCTCATCGTACTCTTCATCGTACTCTTCCTCGGAGTCTTCCTCGTCTCCCTCCTGGAACTCCTCCTGGAAGGGGTTCCTGTGGGGGTTTGGGTGGTTGGCTAAGGTGTTCAAGCGGCTCAGCTCGGCTTCGCCCCAGTGTCGGGGCATTGTGCGAAGCTGGAACCGCAGCTCCTGGCGGAAGAACTCCGGGTCAGGGCAGATGGGGGGGCGTTCCTGGCGGCACATTTTGTCTGCGAGGTTTGGTATTCGTAGAGGTTGTTGTTGTTGTTGTAGTGCGAGGTGGTCGTTCAGAGTGCGAAGTGGTTGTTGGCTTCTGCTGATGGTGAGTAAGGTACAATGTACTACGTAGGCTTGGTGATGGTCGAGAAGAAGGCGAAAGAAAAGGGTACATATGTCTTGGGACTTGGGAAAGGTGACAGCAGAAAAGTGGTTGACTCTGAAGAGGTTGTATAAAGGAAGAGGAGAAATGGAAAGCTGGGCAGCCTGGGCAGCCTAAATACCCAGGAAGGGGGTGACAGTGAATAAGTAGGTGCACGATGAATGTGCGGCCAAGGTTACGAATATCCCACATGCAGCATGAACAGATGCGCTAATGGGGGTGCATGAACCTGTGCTAGACAGGTTGGTTGGTGTTTTGTTCAACGAACAGGGCATCCGGACTTGGATACCATGCGTGGCTGGGAACAGTGAAGGCATACCTACGAGCGACGATTATATATATAAAAAGGAACTTACTAGGTATCTGGTTTCTGTGTGTTGTTTACGCTTCACTATATCGTCATGATAATTTGTCTGATAAACGGACGAGTAAAGTTGGTGGTGTGGTAATGGAATGAAGGAGTGGATGAAGGGGAAGAAAAGTCCCAAATCTGGGAGAAGTCGAAGGCAAAGTATTTAGATTTTCTGATCAACAGACGACCGAGGTGGGATGTTTTGTGATAGCACGGAGGTGTTGATGTTGACGGTTTAGGTTGTGGATGAAGAGGTAAAAAGGCCCGAAACCTTGAAGAATTCAAGGGGCCCGTATATAAGCCCTACTCAGTCAAGTACATATTCCTGTTCTTTTTTCGGGCATACTCCTTTCTTGAAACGTTCTTCTGCTAACTTCGGCGTTTTGGCGATGCCCAGCTTGGACCCGTCATGTCCGCAGCTTACACCGGGCTTGATCAAGTTTTGTGCTTGTAGATGCGCATATTATGCAGCATGTATGTAGGTGGTACAGGTGAATGCAACGGACTTGGTGCGCCTATATGCCTGCACCACGTCTGAAGCTGGATCTAAAGACACGTAAACCCGAGGTTGTGGAAGGCCTCGTGCCGGCACTGGTTCTTCTGGGCCAAGGTGGTGGTTGATTAAGAAGAAAACTACCTTAGAAGAGGAGAAACCCCCGGAAACTTAGTAGGTATAAATACTCCTCCTTCCTATCCGCACATTGCACCTTCCCAGTTGGATCCTTCTTCTTGACTCACCAACATTCCACATGCCAAACTCTTTGCTTCACTTAACCCGTACCATCGAAGCAGCTCGGTGTTGTTTGTACGTAGAAGCCTCCTTGTTTGTACGTGACTCACCAGACTGGAACCTTTTCATGAATCAGACTGGAATTCCCAAAGCCATTCAACTTCCAGCCAAAGCGTAATAGTTCCCCAGCTCCACGTGATCTACCTCTATACCGCGAGACCTACGGACTTACCCTTTTACATATGTATCAAGTGTAATCGAGAAAAGGCTTCCAGCTTGTGTTCAATTCATCACGGGCCTGTCGGTGACGGTCCCGCTATCAAGCAACCAAGTGACCAAGTCGCCAAGTAGCCAATATGAAGCTGCCCTGCTGCCCTGCTGCCCTGGTGCGTGCATAAAAGGGGTCATTGAAGTCGAAGTCCTGCAATTGCCACACGCCCAGCATCGCCTGGCGTCTATTCTAGACTCTAGAATAGGAAGGCCGAGTCCGAGCAGAGTACCTTACGGAGCCGAAAGAGCATTCACTCATTGTTGTTGAAGTTCAGCTGCATCCCGTCCACGGCGATGGTAAAAAGAGACATTGACTCACAAAAGGCAAATAGAACCACTTAATAAGTGGTGGGTATGTAAGGTATGATATGTTGCAGGTTGTCCGAGGAGAAGACGGAAGAAGGAGAACAGGCACGGCACGGCACTGCAGTCTGGAACTTGGAAGACTGGAAAGGCGGCTTGTTTGGCACGGTGGTGACAATAGGATTCGACCATCAGCTAAAACCATAGGACTCGAACGAACAATTTTACTTTGCTTTGTTTTGTTTTGCTATGCTATGTAACGTCTTCCGGGTTTCCCTCCCTCTGTTCTCTAGTATACATACAAGTGGTGTGCATTGTGTGCAGTCCAGTCCAGTCCAGTCCAGTCCAGTCCAGTCCAGTCGGACCTTGGGCGGTGCGTCCAGCCATGAACACGACCATCCATCCATCCATCCATCCATCCATCCATCCATCCATCCATGCATTGTCAATGACGACCACCCCTTCTTTTTTTTTTTTTTTTTAGTAAATCATCCACTGCACTCCGCTGAACCAAAGCCACGCAAACCTCAAGATCGGGCATCCATCATTTTTCTCTTTGCTGCAAAAAGTTGAGCAACATTTTAGGTTTCATGTAGGTAAAACGTATGTATGTATGCAAACGAGGCATGACAAAAGCTCCAAGAAAACAAGAAGAAAAAGAAAAAGAAGAAGAAAGAAAGGCGACATGTGACATGTCGTTGATTGATGGCTAGGTCTAGATTTTGGTTTGTCTAACCTCATCATCAAGTATTGGTATCCGCTTGGTAGAAGAAGATCCAGGTTCTTTCTCTCTTGATCCATGATTAGCATCATGAGCGACGACAGGCTCCATGGCATAGGTACATGCAAAAAATCGCAATGAGGTCTCTCCATGTTATCCAAGGACAACAACAACAAAAAGTCTGCAGTCCGTTCGTTCGTTCGTTCGTTGCTCCGGGTCTCATTATATCAGGCAGCCTGGCGGAGAATGTGGACGCAACGCAACAGTCAAGCCTATTGGTAGATGGCATCATGAGGTTACCCAACCCATTTTGATGGACCGTTTCTCTTGCAGTGAGCCAACCACTGCAAGAACATCTGCATTCGATCGCTTGCCAGAGGGTTCTTCTTTAGTACGTAGGCAGCTTTGTGCATCAGACAGAGGTGTGCATGCTAGATGCCACATATATGGAGCAACCCGGTCATGAGAAGAAAGGCCGATGATGGATGATGGGTATGAACCAAGGCCGAAGCGGTTGCCACACGCTTGTAAAAAAAGAGCCATCATGTCGTGAAATGTGCCATAGGGAGTCGGCCACCCCGAGATAGAGTCGTAATCGTACAATCATTGAACACAACTGGACTTCGTTTTTGTTCCAGTTATACGCTGAGATGCCGAAAAAAAAAAAGGTAAGCGCTTCTCACTTTTCCATGCCCTGTAGCATGGAATAGGATGGTCGTCATGATCGAGACATCAACGCGCAGCATGGTCAACGAGACAAGCAGCAGCAAGCAGCAGCAGTAGCGGCAATGTCAAAACGTGCCAGGAGACATGGGCGAGAATCTATGGCATGGCATGCGCATCATAAGTCCGGCATCATCATGGCCAAGTTTACGATGTGCCAGGGGCCTGGCCGGCAGCACCTTGACCTTGGGCAGCGGCAAGCTGGGACTGCCACCACAAAGCAACATAGTTTTCATAACCGCCGTCTGTTCAGAGTTAGTATGTGTCCATGAATGTCAAGGAAGAATGGAGGGCACATACACATGGCATAGGGGTCACCTTGCGCACCGGCTCCAGCAGGAGCCGCGGCGTTACCTGCTGGCATGGTTTGTTGGGGAACACTGTTGTTGTTAGAAGGCTGACCATAGTTGGGGTTATCATAATCGCGATGCTGGCCGCGACGAGGAGGGGCACCGCCCGAGCTCTTTTGCTTCTGTCGTCCGTGTTAGTAACTTGATACAAATGAAGAAAGTGGGATTATACGTACAGCCGCATCGACCTTGTCCTCAATGGCACGCTTAGCACGGTTAATGGCCTCGCGGGTGCCAACCAAGCCAATCTCGCGCTCAGTCTCACCAGGTCCATTTGACTGCGAAACGTTGATCTTGCAGCCTGTGGTGTTCTGCATCTCACGAATAGTCTCGCCGCCTTTGCCGATGATCATACCGACGGCCTCGGAGGGAACGAAGATGGAATCGTTCTGCTTGTCGTATCCACCGCCGCCGCCGCCGCCGCCGCCACCCATGTTGTCGTTGCGGGGAGGACGGTTGCCGCCAGGGTTGTTTCCGTTACGGCTATCGCTATCGACGATTTCAAGAATCAACTCCTTGGCCATCTTGGCTGCGGCGGGGGTACCAATAAGGTTCACAGGACGAAGGCCGTTGACGCTCTTGTTCTCTCCAACAATGTTGATGTGGCAACCGCTGCGCTCCTGCAGGTCGCGGATGGTCTCTCCACCACGACCGATGATAAGACCGACGGTCCTGTCAGGAACCATAATCTGGAGACTGTCCTCACCCTCCTTGAGAGCAGGCGGGGCGGCAGAGCCACCACGGCCGGTGTCGCGGGGAGCAGGCCTGTCAGCCGGGGCGCTTCCCCTCATTCCACTGTCGCGAATTATGCGATTGATCATTTCCTTGGCCTCCTCACGCTGAGCACGGGGGCCGGTGATCTTGCAAGGACGGTATTGCTCAGTGGGGCTCGAGGGGGGAACAAACTGAACTCTACAGCGGCTCTCGCCTTCAACGCGACGGAGGTTCTCGCCTTGACGACCGATGATAAGGCCAACCAGGCTAGAGTCGATCGTGATGGTTTCGGTATCTGCCTCCTTGCCTCTAAGCGGTGAGCGGTCGCGGCCACCACCATGGCCTCCACGGGGGGAGAAACCTTGGCGTCCGCGGCCAGGAGAAAAGGAACGTTCACGTCCGTAGTCACGCGACTGACCGCCGTGGTGGCCGTGATCACCGCCTCTTCTCTCATCGCGGTAGGGGTTGACGTTGTCGCGGTACGATTCGCGGCCGCCGCGGGGGCTCCTGGAGCGGGCGCGCTGGTAAGGGCGGTTGTCGGGAGCACGCGAGTCGTGGGGGCGTGAGTCGTGAGGAGGGTAGGGTCTGGAAGATTGTTCGTAGGGAACGAGACCGTTCTCGGCGGCCATAGCTCTGGCCTTGGCGACGGCATCCTGAATGTCGACAGTGCCCGAATTGACGGGGCGCACCGCGCTCAGATCGATGGCTCCACTCGCGGCAGGCGGGGGATAGTATCCGGGAGCCTGCTGGTATTGGGGCTGTTGAGGCGGATAGGCAGGCGGTTGTTGGGGAGGATGGGCGTAGCCAGCCGGCGGCATGGGAGGCTGGGCCGGAGCTGGGAGGCCAGGTTGGCTCTGGGTAGGGGTCGAGGTGGCAGGACGCTGAGTCGCATCTGAGAATACGGTCAGTACGGTGTGAATCGCGCGCGCGGCATAGCGCTCTGAAAATGGGGGAAGAGAGAGAGAGGGGAGACATACTAAGAAGCTGCAGTATCGAGTTGATATCGGGCTGCTGAGGGGCCGCCATTTTGATTGCGATTCTGGTCGCTTTTGGGGGCGACGTGCTTGGTGATACTGGTTGGTGATGTTGGCGATGATGACGCGGGTCAAGCAAGACAAGCGGTGAAAATACTGCTGGTCGGAAAGCAAGCGCGCGCAACAAAGAATGTCAAGCGACAGGTGGAAAAGATTGTTGGATGGATGAGGGCGACGGGGAAGAGAGGATGCAACTGGAGAGAGAAAGCGGCCGCCTGTCAAAAAATTGGACCTGATCAAAAAGTCGAAGTCGGCCGGTCTCAGGAATGGCGGTAGATGGTTGCGAAAAAAAATGATAGCGGGGACTGTGTGAAAAATAACTTGAAGCGGCAGGCGGAGAACCTTGGCAAACGGCCCAGTGAATGCAGTGATGAGGTGGAGGAGTTGGTGCGCTGTGTTTTGCCCGTGGCACTGACGAACAGTGGAGTGGTGGCAGGGTGTGCGCTAGGATGGCAGTTTTCAGTGGACTGTTTTAGTGGCAATGTTCCATTCAACGGCCCGGCAGGCAGGCAGTCAGTCAGTCGGCGATGATGACGGTGACGATGGGTACCTTGGATTAAGGGCAATTGAGTTGTTGACGGTCAACGAAGCGATTAATCACCCAAATGTTCGACACAACGATGCAGTGCAGTCAGAGCGATCACCGAACGTATACGTCACGTTGTAGAGTAGAGGTAGATAGGCCTTTGCTGAGTGTATGTAGCTGAAGGTGAGCAGCCCGGGCTGATTGAAGCTGAGGTGAGGTCAGCCCAGTGAATGACCTGACGTCTGAGAGTCAAACAACGGTCACAGAGATCAGAGCAGGCGGAGCAGAAGATCAGATCACCAGTCCAACAGAAGACGGGAGGTCGGGCGTTATCATCATACGACGGAGATTGAAGTATTTTTCTAACGGCGCTCGCCTGGACAGGAGGTTGAAGGAAGCAGAGAAAGAGAGATGGAGGGTTGGTTGTTAGGGGATGGAAGAAGTTGGGGTCAAACAAATGACAAAGGCCCTTTGAGCTCTGACCACCTCACCAAACGATGGATGATGGGTGGTCCTTTCTGGTGCCTGCCCTGGAAAGCGGGCAGGAATTGCCGGCCGGAACAGCTCCACCTGGCCGCCAGGTGCACAACACCTGTACCTGCATTATTATTGTAATAACTGCCGGGCATCTTTGCCACTGGCGCAGCGCACAAACGCAGGGCGCAGCATGTTCCCACGGTCACCATCTCAGAAAGCCGTGTCGCTGCACGTGATGCCCCCAGTCCTCAACGTCACCTCTGGCACTCTCCACACTCGCGCGATATGATTCCAATCTGGTCTCAAACAGACTGCGGCTGTATTTATGGATGATTTTCAACATCACTCTCATCAACTCTCTATTTTTCTGTCCCTTCCACCCGATGGATCCCCAGCTTCAGACAACGGCTCATAAATGGCCTCGGATCCCTTCCACGGGTATACAAACCCCTTCAGGTACTTGACAGGGAACAGCTACCATTCCTGGGGCTGACGTTACACGGTTGTGCAAGACTACAGCATCATCTCTCCAGATTCACTCATCACCAAACGGCAGCTGGGGAATTGCAAGATGGCACAAGTGGTCAACACTCATCTACATGTAACCCTATGCATCCGGATGCAAGATCAAGCAGACGACAAGCTTCCCTGTCTTGTCTCACCCCGCTCGCCTCTCGACCGTATCACAATCTACCTGTGTGTCAAGGTTCCGGTCATCATCACGGCCGGCCACCGTGGACAGACCAGGGGACAGGGAGGGACGACTTGCAGTAAACAGCAACAGGAGGAAATTGGATTTCCAGCTCCATCACGACGGCCGACGAGACAACTTGACGATTCCGACATGACGGCGGAATTGGCTTGGAAGGTGTTATATATCACGCGGCTGTCCTTCATCTCCAGCCACGGCGCCACCACATCTGCATCTGTCAACGACATGTCGTGCTTGACAAGCTACGGAACCGGAGAAAACTGCCAATCCCTCGATCGAATCCGACTCCTTTCCCCTTTCTCCCTCAACAGATTTTGCGGCCGTTTCGTCGAACCACACGTATGCAGGCACCCATGCCAGGGCCCGTCATCCATGCCATGCCCGACTTGACCACTCGCCAAGAACACAACGTCCCAGCGGACAATGACTTGATTGTTCTCTCTTCACAATCCTTGAGGGGTAAACGAACTTTATGTGGACAGCAAGGTACTGTGCATTGTCATGTTCGGTTGTGCCAAGAACCCAAAATACACTCGTCCATCTTGATGCAACTGGCAGAGCGGACTGACGACCCGAATACCCTTGTTCGCAACGTCTCTCGGTGTACGATCCGAGAGAAACGTTTCACATGTTTGTGGCGACGAGACAACAACTCGCGACTGACTGTCTGGCGTCTGGGGCTCAGAGATGCCGAGACAAAGGCATGGAAATAACAAGAGAAGCAGAAATGACCTTTAGGTACCTACTGAGCTTCGTATCAAGCTTGGTGCGACCATCCATGCAGGCACAATCCTTCAACATGGAGATTATTATCAACAGATCTGAGGGATAGATACAGCACTGTTCGCGAGTTCACTGCATTCGGAGCATCTACGGATCCCGGCTGCGGATGCTGCTTTCCTCGCAAACACCTAGTTGAGCAAGGTCTCGAGAACACGGTGTTGCAGTGCTTTCTGATATCCAAGACAGAAGAAGGATTCCTGTCATAGGTCGTTCCGGACTGGAGCTGTCCGTTCTCACTTTCCCTAGGTAGGAGGGGACCAACATGTTTCTAACCGACATACCAACGTTCTGCGGGTCAAGTGTCATTCTTCTCCTGAACGCACTCGAGAAGAGCATCATCATCGTCGTCGTGATTTGTGGCTTGAGCTATATCCCCGTCCATGCATCAACCTTCCACCAATGTTTCTACTCGTCATCGTCATCACCTCTAGAAACACTTTACAACCCTTTGCTGTTTGTTTACCCGTCCAGCTCCGCCGAGTATGTTGCAGTTACACAGTCCTTCATTTGGAAAGGAAAGCTGAGGTGACTGAGCTACTCAAACTTTCACGGCACCTTGCTTCTCAACGTCCTGTTCCGTTCTTGTTCACAGTTGCACCACCGAGGGCCAAGGGGCCAAGGACTAGACACGACCGCGGGCAGGGCACCACTGCAGACGTCAAACATATCACCGGCCGATCACCAAATCCGGCCTGCTCCATATCTTTGTGGTTGCCCCAGGATAACATCTACTCGGTTTTCTTCTTCCTCTCTTCTCTTTCTAACCCACTGGCACAGTCCCTCATTTCTCACCTCTTTGCCAAGTCCAGTTGCCTCACTCACTCTTTTCCCAATATTTTGCCCGGTCTCCCTCTGTCTCCCTGGACAGCAAGCCGGCAACATGTTATCCCACTTGGGCAGCAGCTTTGCCTATGGCCTTCTGATCTTTGCCCTTGTCATCCACGCCGCAACCATCAACCAACTCACCCCAACCGAGCGCTACCTCCGAGACTCAGCCCCCGAACTTCCGGGAATCAAATACTTTGTCCCCAAACACACCAACGCCGGCAGTCACACCCGCCAACTCGCCATCTCCCATAACATCCAATCCCTCTCCGGAATCTCCCACTCCACGTCCTCCACCGGCAGCAGCAAGCAGCACACCATCACCCGCTCTGGCAACCGTCGCTCCGCCGTTTCTGTTCTAGGCCAACACCAACGCCGCTTGAAGCAAAATGCCATTCGCAACACTCACGGCTCCGGCGGCGACGACTCCTCTGGAGGAGATGAGGGAAGTGCCTACGGCTACGAAAACGTCACCGTCACCACCGCCTTCGGCACCCAATACGCCGTAGAGGTCCACTGGAACTCAGTCCCCCTCTTGTTGCTGCTCGACACGGGCTCGTCCGACACCTGGGCCATCACCCACAACTTTTCTTGTCTCGACTACCTAGGCAACGACGTCCCGCAAGAAACCTGCGGCTTCGGGCCCGCTTACACTTTACCTCCTCCTCACACTCCCCCCCCCATTATCCCCGGCCTTAACAACAGCACCAACTCCTCCTCGTCGTCGTCTCATCCATCACCCAAGCCACAACCGCCCAAGGAAGAAGACCTCTGGAAACCGTACGGCCCCACGGACCCGCAAACGCACATGTTCATCCAGTACGGCGACGGGGAGATCGTCACGGGGCCGATGGGCTTCGCGGATATCAGCGTGGGCAATATCACGGTGAAGAAACAGCAGGTTGCGTTGGCGGAGAAGACGTTTTGGTTTGGAAATAATTTCACGAGCGGATTGATGGGGTTGGCGTTTCCGAGTTTGACGAATTCTTACCTTGGGGATATGCCCGGGGGCAGTGGGGGTGGTGACGAAAGTGGAAGTGGAAGTGGAAGTGGCGGCGGCGGCCTAGGAAACGGCCAACAAGGCCACGAATCCTACAACCAGCTTTACTACCCGCCGCTGTTCACAAGCATGGTTAACCAGGGCTCGGTGCCGCCCTTGTTCAGCATCACGATTGATCGGAATGCTAGCTCGGGACTGTTGGCTTGGGGTGGGTTGCCGCCTGCCATTAAGGGGTTGGAGAAGGGGAAGGATGTGGAGTTGGATATGATTATTGTGAGTCCAGTACCTACCCGCATTGCCTACCTTGGCTTGCCTTCATTGCCTACCTTGCCTGCCTTAGTTTGCCTTCCTTCCTTACCTTGGCTTGCCTTCCTTCCTTGCCTTCCTTGCCTTCCTTACCTTAACTTGCCTTACACATACATGGGCGATGGATGAGCTGGAACGCCAAAGGGGAAGAGAAAACGACAAAAAAAAAAAAAAAAAAAAAATGATTGGTGGGGAATTTAAATGCTTGAAAGATGACTGACTGATTGATGACAGACAAACCTAATCGACGTGCCCGAAACCGCCTACGATTACTCCTTCTACACCGTCATCCCCGACGGATGGCAGTTTGGCGCAAACACCAACACGAGAAAGTTCCCTTATATCGTCGACAGCGGAACTACGCTTTGCTATTTGCCTTCTGGTACGTTCTCGCTGGCTTCTCTAAACTCCTTCTCTCACCTACCTACCCTTGCCCATGGAAGTATTCTTCTTTCTCCCCTTTTCACCTTCTTTACCCCCCGCCCCTTTCTCACTCCACATCTTGACTTATCTTATCTTCCCATCTTCCTTATCTTCCCATCTCCCCCGTCTCTTCTATCCGTTATCCCCCATTACTATCCAATGAAACACATCCCAACACTTATTTTTTTTTTCAACAACCAGCCGAAGCCCAATCCATCAACCTCGCCTTCAACCCCCCCGCCATCTACCTCTGGATGTACGGCGCCTACTTCACCTCGTGCGACGCCATCGTGCCGCGCGTCGGGGTAATCCTGGGCGGCCAAACCTTTTACATGAACCCCGTCGACCTCATCAACCAGGACATGGTGGATCCGCTGACGGGGCTGTGCATGACGGCCATTGCCGACGGGGGCGCGGGGCCGTATATTCTGGGTGACGTGTTTATGCAGAATGCGTTGACGGTGTTTGATGTCGGGAGGGGGAAGATGAGGTTTTTGGGGAGGGAGTTTTATTAGGTGGAGGAGGAGGGGAGGAGCGGAGGTACATGTGGGTGTTTCCGGGTAAGGTATTTTGGGGTTAAGGTGGAGGTGCGCCCGGGGGGTTTGGTGTGGTGTGGTGTGGTGTAAGTAGGTACCTAGAGAAAGGGGGTAGGTAGGAGGAGGGTAGTAGGTAGGTAGGTGAGGAGAGGAGGAGGATTGGGGGACGGGGTAAAATTGGTTGTCGTTGTCGTTGTCGTTGTTGTTGTCGTTGTGTTTGAGGTTGTCATCGGTTTGTTGGGTCCATCGATTGGAGCTTTGCAGATAAATAATAGATACAGGTTGTTTTGAAATAGTAGACTGTTCATCAGTTGTCTCCAAGTTGGGGCTGTCGAAGCTTTCAAGTGTCGTTGAACTGGCTGGTACACGTATCTCAGCTGACTTGAACGATAGTCTGGATAATCTGGTGTACATACTATTCAACTTTGACATGGACCGACTGACATCGCAGGTTTGTTTCCATGGTTTCTGCCACATCACATCACATGTCAGCAATGATGTTCCAATCTCATATAGAGAAAAAAATTAAAAAATTGATAGGCCGCTGCTTTGTGAATGCAGCTCTCCTCTCCAACCTACTTCAAGTGACGCTATCACCAAAGTGACAGCACCGGCACACCTAGCCAAATATCACACGACGACAAAGCACACAGCAAATCATGTAAGAATTAATTGTTGATTTGAGCCCCCTTCCTCCTCCCTCCAGTTTTACTTTTTCAAACCATACAACCCAAAAAAAAACGCCTTGGCAGCTTGCGTGCGAACAACTAAAACAAATACAAAAGAAAACAACACCACTATGCTCCACACCGAAATGCCCGATGGATATCTAAGAGAACATGTTCTAACCAACAACACTCAACAACAACAACACTGAAGACTCAATGACGGTTCTGCTTCGGCTGGCTACCATACGCCCTCCTGCTCGTCTGCTTCTTGTCGCGCGACATGCTGGAGGCCAGGGTGATGTCTACCCTGGGAGGAGTGGAGAAGCCGAAGGACTGTTTTGTTGTATGTTAGTGAGTTTTTCTGTCATGCAAAACAAGGGAAACAAAAAAAAAAAATCAAAAAAAAAAAAAAAAAAAAACATACCTTGGCAACCTTGACCAAGTCAAGCTTGTGGATATCAAACACGGACCGCAAGCTGTGCGAGGCATAGGCATGAAGATACGACCTGTACCCGTCCTTGGCGCTCTGATTAAGATAGTAGTTCTGGCCGATCAGCTTCTCCAGCTGGCTCTGCACGTTGAGGATCTTGCTCTTGGGGAAATCGTATTCCACCACGGGCACCTTGGCGGCCTTGAGATGGGCGAGGAAGCCCAGCTCGCCGGGCTGCAGGAAAAGCAGCGAGCGGCCCTTGGTGTTGTTGCCACGCGCGGTACGGCCGACGCGGTGGATGTAGTCGCGCGGGTCATCGGGCGGGTCGAACTGGACGATCCAGTCGACGGCGGGGATGTCGAGGCCGCGGGCGGCCACGTCGGTGCAGATCAGGGTGCCCTCCTTGGCGTTGCAGAACTCGAAGAAGGTGTTGGTGCGCTTCTGCTGCTTCTGCTTGCCGTGGAGATCGAGCACCTGGAGGTCGATGTACTGGAGCAGCTCCGAGTAGTACTTGACCGAGTTGCACGAGGAGAAGAAGACAATGACCTTTTTCTTTTGCATCTTCTTGAGGAAGGAGAAGAGGAGCAGGAAGCGCTTGTCGGCGTCGACGACGACGTAGCCTTGGTCCAGACCCTCGACCGTGCTGAACTGCTTCTCCTCGTCGACGTTGACGTAGAGGGGACCGGGACGGAGCGAGATGCGGGCGAGATCCTCGACTTTGGTGGTCTGTGTGGCGGAGAAGAGCATGGTCTGGCGGTCCTCCTTGGGCAGGATCTTGATGATCTGGCGCATCTCGTCCTCGAACCCGATCTCGAGAATGCGGTCGGCCTCGTCGATGATGAGCGATCGCATGTTCTTGAAGACGAAGGGGGTGTTTTGCAGGTGGTCGAGCAGACGGCCGGGGGTGGCGATGAGCAGGTTGACGCCCTTGGCCAGCTTGTCGGCCTCGGCGCGACGATTGGCTCCGCCGATGACGACGCCGTATGTTTGGGAGTGGTTCTTCATGAGCTCGCGGGCGACGCCGAAGATCTGGAGGGCCAATTCGCGGGTCGGGGTGACGACGATGGCGCCGGTGCCGTTTCTCGGCTTGAAGCGCAGGGAGCTGAGCATCTCGATGGCGGGGATCAGGAAGGCGAGCGTCTTGCCGGAACCCGTCTTGGCGGCGCCGAGCACGTCCTTGCCGGCGAGCAGAGGGGGGATACCTCGCCTCTGGATCTCGGTCATCTTGGTGAAGCCCATGTCGGCAATGGCCTTCATGGTCTTTTCCGACAGGTTGAGCTCGGAGAAGTCGGTGGCATTGGTCGCGACGGAGGGGGCGATGAGGGAGTCGTTGTTGGTCTTTGTGAGTTCGTCGCCGGCCTCAGCGTCGTCGTCCTTGTCCTCGTTTTTGTCCTCGTTTCCGGTCGGGATAGCCTCGTCGTCGCCATTTTGTTGTTCCTCCTTTTCTTCCTCCTCGACGTCGTTGTCATCGGGGGTGGTCTCCTCTACGGGTTGCTCCTCGACAATCTTTTCCTTCTTTTCCTTCTTCTCCTTCTTCACCTTCTTGATCTTCTTGTCGGTGGTAGCGGCGCCATCTTCGGTCGCAATCTTGGTGTCCTTGAGCTTGCGCTTCTTGCTGAGATCGGAAGCCATTGTAGGGGGTGGTGTTGTTGCCCGAGTGGTGGGTGGTTGCGATACTCTGGGCAAAGGGTGTCGCAATTGATGCAGCAGTCGAATCTGTTATCCTTCCTCTTTTTTTCTTATCGCTTGTCCGATAACCAGTGATTACACCAGGCGGTGAAAATTTTGCCATTTCTGCCGACTTCTTTTGCGTGAGAACATGGTCTGTGCGTTGCAGGCGTCCCATTGCTGATCACCCGAACCCCAATTCAGTGCTTGTGAGAGTCGAGAACTTGGCCATTTCCTTCAACCTTTGATCACCAAAGATGGGCCACCTACAATACTCTCTGTTTCATTCACCACGCCTCCGCTACCGCCACAACCCCTACGGTCGATAAAATAAGACGATAATCTCTACGACACCACGCATTTCGACCCTCAAAAGTCATGCATAGTGGCATTTCTCGCTTGACATTCGATTTGCCGCATTGCCTGTACTCTCCGACCTTCCTCACCGGGAAAACATCATGTTCCCAGGGGTTCAGTCTTTGGTTCATTGCTGCCTTGGGTCGCAGCATTGCACCGTATTACGCTGAGAATGGTTTCAGCGGGACGTATCAGCACGGCAGTTGATTTCTATGATATAACCTGGTCGCAATCGCTGGCCGGTGATATTGGCTTCGAAAGGCGTCACGAGCAATTCCTTAATAGGCAGCTCCTCGCGGACGTCCAAGGACATGATGGTGTTGAACGAAGCTGGGTCCAAATGATGCTCGCGGACCGACGCCCGGATGCCCAATACAAGCCTCGAGGTCCTACTGCCAGCCGCAATATCGAGGATGACTTCGACCAAAAAGGGTAGAATCCGCCGAGGTAACGTGCCAGAGGCGTGGTCAAGACGTGGTTCGAGGAGGTTATGCTAGTGAGGCTTGAAGGCGAGGGGAAATGAAAGAGAAGGCCGGAGGCAAGTATAAGAACCCAGGTGTTCTTCACCTCGGATACTCATCGACAGAAGCACCAGAGCGGTCTGTCTACTTCATCACAGAAAAAGAAGACGCAAGACATTATCATGAGAGTCATCGTCCTCTTTACCTTCCTCATCGGCCTTTCCATGGCCGGCGAAACCATCAACCTCGATGACCGCGCCGCCAAGCTCCCTCGCAAACAGACTTATCGACCCGGAAAGATCGACGGCGACTACCTCTCGCGCCTATCATGAATAAGGCTGAGTGATTAAGTTCTTGTTTGGAAACGTCCTTCTCTAGGAGTGATATGGAAGAGTGGGTGAGAATCGATCCCGAAAATTCCTAGAGCGTTTTTTTTTCTTTCGCCTGCGGACTTATACTCGTCTGGGCTAGAAACGAAACGCCACCGGCGACCCATTGCTTGGCGGGGAAAGTACCAAAATTTTTGCGAATCAATCGATGCATTTTTGCGAATCACTCAATGAACCAGACGTCTCCGGTGGCGTTTCCAGCCCAGACGAGTACCTACCTTGCGACGGAAAAAAAAAAAAAAAAAAAAAAAAAAAAAAAAAAAAAATAGAAACAGTGAACGATGCCCGAGTGCCCGAGCTGTCCTTGATACGTACGTACGAGCGAGCCGAGGTCGATTAGGACAGGACAGCATAGGACGGGACCGGAACGGGCAAGTATAGGGTATATTGTTAGGGAGGTACTTGCCCTTGTTAGTACCTTACTAGACATGTGTGCGGAACAGATGTCGTAGCGGCAATATCTAACCTACCTAACTGGAATAGACCCATCTTATGCCTCGGTTAATGGAATGAACTGAATGATACAACCGACTCCTTTATTGATTTTGTCTCTTTTTAGCAGAGTGGGATATTTTCAACGATTTTCAAAAAGTTCACAAAGGTACAGTACCGTGATCCTCGTTTTGGTGGAGGAAAGAATTTATTGACAACGGCATGGATGTTGTTATTTGTCTCCATAGGTACCTAGAGGTAGCACTAACATTTTTTTAACTGTTAGACCTATTTCGCCCCTGACAGCGGCGTGGATTCTCTCCGTGTGGAATTGTTCTTTTCCTTCAGTCCCTACCACACCGCCCTTGAAGTCAGTCAGTCAGTCGGGTCGGGTCTCGGAAAAAGGTTCCAAGACTGGAGAAATTTGGGGGTCCTGATCAGTCATATGATGGCGCCATCTTCCCAGAGAGACGGGAGTCATGTGAACATTTCTATGGGTTTTGGAGTTCTTGGAGAAGCCGCTGGCACTTTTTGCACTTTTGCACTTTTGCGGCCGGCCGCCTGGGCAGCCAGCTGTCTTTTTGTTGTCTTTTCCGACGGTGCCTGGCACTCATAGCCCGATCCGTGTATGTTCATGTACCCCACACTTTTTCACCTTTCCCACGGGACCATCATTGTACATACATACATACATACAGAAGAGGCACGAGATGCAAGCAAGAACAGACCGAGAATGAAAGTGGAAGTATCAGTGGAAGCATTGACAGACAACCCGTCCTTCGTTCTTCTTTGGATGTGTTTTCCTAGCGAATTCGAGTCACCATTGTCGTTGTTGTTAGCGTTACACCAAGGGGGCAAATGCACGTCATGATTGCTTTTTCTTTTCGGGTATCCCGAGTTCTCGCTGGAATTTGTCCTTTTTCAGTTGATGGTGGCCTTTATAGGATAAGATGCAATACATCAATGGCATGGCATGCATGTGCCGCAATCCGGGGTTAGGTTGTTGTTGCCGTGAGCTGGAGACGGGCGAGCGGGAAGACCTGGAGACCCTGAGATCGGTCCAGTGTTGCGCTTTCTCGTTGGAGGTCTCTCTCAGGGCCATTTAACGCGCCAAGCACCTTGGGAAAGACTTATTATGACATACCGCCTTTGTAAACCCCCACCAAGCACCAAGGTCCCTGTGTTGGCCTTTTTTTTCCCCCCGAGATCTGTGATCACCGGTCTGCTTTCTCCCGAGGTTTTTGAGATTATGGCGGTCTGTCTGTGGAACCTGAACAACCTTGAAAGAGTTTCTCAAAGGTAGCTTTTTGTTCACGTGGTGTACTGCAAATTTTCAGGTTCACTGCAATTTCTTATTCCCACCTGTCGTCATTCGAGAAAAGCTGAAAGATGTATGTATGTATTCGGACTTTTGTTTTCCTCAACAACGAATTCCCAAGTCAGATGGTCAGGCTGGGGCCCATAGAACATGCAAAAGTCTCAAACACCCGAGCGGCTGTCGCCTGCCGCCGTGCGTGAACTTGTATCTTTCATTAAGGTACTTTGTGGCACCTTGTCACTCACTGTAGGCAGGCCCTACCGTCGTCCGTGTGAAGCAGCCATCTCCAGTCTTGGCAAGGGTTGCCTAGAAGGCTGGAACCCTTTTGGCTGGCCTTGGCATGGTGATGCATGGCAAGGTGAATTGGCTGTGACGGTAAACTATGAGTCTTTCCATTTTGCCTTGCTTCACAAGCTGAGTCTTCCTTCCCATGTTTTTGGGCGAATGACTGGAAAGAATTGGAAAATGTTGAGATGCAGCTGGGTCTTTTTGAAGAGTTGAAATCGTGAATGTTACACATCTGACGGTTTTGTACGTAACGGTCTGAAGAAAAGGGAAAAAGAAAAAACAGGTACAACCCGGGTTGACCCATTCGGGTGGGCTTCCCAGCGGATTGCCTCGGTGGACTCCCACTGGCTCCCCTGGGCCTTGCCTGCCCGCCAATGCAGCCCATTTGCCCCTAGTGACACCCCATGTTTGCCCGCTTTAGGCCCGGTAATGCCACCACCGCAATTCCGGTCTTCCCTGAGAATTCCGATGAAGTGACGGAACCGCTCCAAAGGGTCATGTCCTCGTCCCTGGTAGGGTATCATGCGAGGAAAAAAAAAGAATAAAATTCTTTTAGGAGTGTCTGTTCCTATTTTGGACATCAGCAGCCAATTACGTTTGGAGGTAATGCTAGTTGTTCAGCTGTTCTAGTGTAGAGGACATGTCCATATGTATTCCATCCATACCACAGGCATCCATACCCGGACTTGTACGTAATTCGGTAACAGAAACCGACCATGACCCAGGGCACCTTCTGCTATTACCTTATCCTTATCGATTCATACCTATCTGATTCATCATCTTCTCTCTCCTACTTCTTCTTCTTCTTCTTCTTCCCTTTCATCTTCCCCCCAAAACGAATTCGCCTCTGTCGTTGCTGTTGCTCGCCAGAGATCGTCCTCGATTCCCGTTCGGCTCTAGTCTCGCCGCCGCTTCCATCGCATCCGCCAACGACAATCCACACTTTCCATCCCCACGTTTCCACCCGCAACGCCCTGCTACGTCGTCGAAACAGGTACCCTTCAAGGCACTTCACTTTGCGCAAGACCAGCCTACCAACTGCCCTTGTTGTCAGCCAAACACCCCGGTCACTGCCACTACCCCAACTCGACTTGCCTCACGCGATCAACTAGACTACTTCACCGTACTTGTAACGATAACCGAACAAGACTGACTACAAGAACTCGACCACTGCGCGCCCAATTCCCTACCTACATGAATTCGCAGTGTTACCTGCCCTTCCTCGACCTCGACCATCTCCCACTACACCACCACATCAGCAACCATGGCCCCTAGGACAAATGGCATTGGCGTGCAGGTAGAGAACGCCCGCATCTGCGTGGTGATGGTGGGTCTTCCGGCCCGGGGAAAGAGCTTTATCGCACAGAAAGGTACCTTACCATCTACACCATCTTGTCTCCCTTGTTTCAGGAATCCCATTGCTAACTCCAGTCCCCTCTCCAGCGCAACGCTATCTTACCTGGCTCTCGATCCCCGCCGCTACCTTCAATGTCGGCAACTACAGACGCACAGATGCCCCTCAACCGTCCGCCGACTTCTTCGACACCAACAACCAGGAGGGAGAGCGCAAGCGCCGCGCTGCCGCCGAGGCCGCGGTAGCCGACATGCTCCGGTGGTTTAAGAAGGGAGGAGTCGTCGGTATCCTCGATGCCACCAACAGCACAAAAGAGAGGCGCAAATGGGTACTCGACACCATGAGCCAAAATAACATTGAGGTCATCTTTGTCGAGTCCAAATGCGACGACGAGAACTTGATCATGATGAACATCCGCGACGTCAAGACCACCAGTCCCGATTACCAGGGCCAAGATCCCGAAACGGCCGCTCTCGACTTCCGCAATCGCATACGCAACTACGAAAAGGTGTACAAGTCGCTCAACGAAGACGGCGACGAGGAGGATCTGACTTTTCTCAAGATTATGAACGTGGGAAAGCAAGTCATCATCAACCGCATTCGCGACTACCTCCAAAGTCGGATTGTTTACTACCTCATGAACATCCACATCCGCCCTCGATCAGTATGGCTGTCAAGGGTACGTATCTCGGGTTGTCTGTTTATCAATTGGCAGAATGCTAACAATTTGTAGCACGGCGAGTCCATGCTCAATCTCGAGGGCCGCATAGGTGGCGATGCGGAGCTATCGCACAGAGGTGAAGAGTACGCGCTGAAGCTCCCCGAGCTAGTATTGGAATCCGTTGGTGTAAGGTTACTCCTGTCCCGCATCCATTGTTTCACCAGTCTAACATGGCATTCGGCAGAGCGACCGCCCCTTGACAGTATGGACATCAACACTAAAGCGGACCATCGCCACGGCGCGCCACCTACCAAAACACTACAACCAGTTACAATGGAAGGCCCTCGACGAGCTCGACGCTGGCGTTTGCGACGGCATGACGTACCAGGAGATAGCGGACATGTATCCCGACGACTTCCAAGCGCGCGACGAGGACAAGTACAACTACCGGTATCGTGGAGGTGAAAGCTACCGCGACGTGGTGATCCGGCTGGAGCCCATCATGATGGAGCTGGAGCGCAGCGAGGACATCCTCATCATCTCGCATCAGGCGGTGATCCGCTGCATATATGCGTACTTTATGCAGAAGACGCAGGAAGAGAGTCCCTGGGTGCCCGTGCCGCTGCACACGCTCATCAAGCTGACACCGAGGGCATATGGGACCGAGGTGCAGACTTACAAGGCCAATATCCAGGCTGTCAGCACGTGGAGGGGAAAGGGCAGCACGGCCAAGCATGAGGATCCTACTCCCGAGAAGAGTTTTTTCCAGACTCACTAGGGACTTTTTGTTGAATTGGAGAGGATATTGGTATATAATTCCTTCATGTTACTACTAGCACGGACCACGTACGCTACACTACAAAGTTGGGGGGTATTGGGAAACATTTGGCAACCAAAGAAGGGTCTGTCTTTTTTTCTTTGAGCGGCGACACAAAAAGCACCTTTTAGCAGCAAGAATGAGACGGGGTGGGTTGCGGTTACGGTTGGGCCTGGGCCTGGGCCGGTTGGAGTTCTTTAGGTGGTTTGTTTGGGATTGGCATTCATCATCAATGCAATTAGTATTTGATCCAAAACAAGGATTGTTGTTTGTTGTCCCCCTTGTTGCATGACCTGTCCTTGACTCACCGAATGACATGCGGAGTCGGAAGATTGGTGTTCCAATGGCGTGATTCACCTTGTCAAGACGCCATGACGGTCAGTGATATATATATATAGGTAACCTTCTCAATAACACGGGCACGCGATGCAATTTGGTGTAGTTCTAGTCGGGATTCGGGAGCACTCGGGAAGTCTTCGGCATGCCTGTTGGTGATGATGCAGGAACTGAACGGTTCGCGGGTAAAATTGCAGAGCGTCGATTTACTACCCCTGATATCGGGATTCGGGAGGTAGAATAGATGTCTCGTTCGTTTTCTAGACTAGGGCAGTTGACAGTTGTAAGTAGGTACCTAGTTCATCCTTGTTGTTGCATGCCGTCCTCCAGATCACCCAGAGTAGTATGTTTCTTTTGATAGTGTAGCGTGGATAGGGTAGGTGGTTCTCTACTATCGAATACCTTAGGTATGGGCAGTGGAATGAAGACGGGACTCGACGTATAAATGCAGCTGGCTGGCCCTGGCCTTGATCAATCACCTTTTAGCTAGAGGTACTTGGCTACTTCCAACCTAGGTAACCGAAAGCCAAAGCGGAGGTATATGTAGGGTTGGGGTTAGTTGCTGGCTCTCGAGGGCTTCAGTGGCTTGCACTAACAATTTCTCACGGGTATATGTACCTAATCAATGCAATTCTCGTCATGTGACCCAACTTGTGCTCTTGCCGCATCACCTCTGACCGTTTCGTCCAGGAAAACTACCTTACATTCTACAAACGCTTCAACCCACCGCAATCACACTGATGAACAACCTTTAAACTCGGCAAAACTGCTCTATATAAGCCACTCTGGGATACAATGATTGCCTCGATATCGCCCCTACTTCAATCATACTCTGACATGGTCGCCATAAAAGCAACACCCTAAAGCAAAAATCCTCAAATTGACCAGTCTCCTCCGTCTCTGCTCGCTCAACGAGAACCAATAACATAACCTCGCCTCACCACCACGCCTCCTTCACGCCCTTTACGTCGCTTCCAACAGCAACACGATAATCCTGTCTGTTATTCCAGACTGGCACCTCATGCGCCCGTGGACCGCTCGGGTTGCGCGGGTCATAGCCAACATATTTCGACTCCGGGTTCCAAACGCCATAAGTGACGAGTTGGTCGTTGATGAAGGCGGCTAGGCGCTCCTCGTACGGGCGGTCGTCGTCGTCGGTTGTGGTGTCATGGCTCGTGGTGGACATGGTTTCGGATTTCTCTCTTTCTCTTTCTGGGTCGGACAGCTGTTGATGAGAAGCGGGAGGAGGGGTGACGACATGCAGAGGAATTCCCATCTTGGCCAACACCGCCTCAAGCGCACTACGGCCTTGCTCTGCCCTTCGGAATGCCTCTTCGTTGTGGTGGCGGGCCTCGACCAAGGAATACTGCTCCGTCACCCGGGCGTGCTCGCCCTCGAGACCGACTTGTACTAGCAGGCCATGACCTTCCTCGGCAGTGCGTGCCGACGCGTCATGGTAGTCCCATGCTTCGGAGAGGAGACGGTATCCTTCCTGGGCTTGCACGAGGGCTTCATCCAAGTGATGGCGGGCCGAGATCAGCGTGGGGGCATCTTGAGTGGGTTCGGGTTCGCAGTCTGCTGCTGAGCCCCCCTGCGAAAGGGAAAGAAGAAGGTCGGCTTCGCCGAGTTGGCGGAATGCCTCCGAGTTGTGGTGTTGGGCGCGGAGAAGCATGTTGTGAGCCTGCTGGGAAAGTAGAAGGGATTCGTCGATCTGGTGCCAAGCTTCCTGGAGGAGCATCTGCTGTTCGTGAAAGGGAGTGGTGGCTGTTTGCTCGGCGAAGGTCAGGGCGTTGTCGACCTGCTGGATGCCCAACATCTCGCGAAGCTTTGCCTCCCCTTCAGCTTTGACTCGGGCAGCTTCCGCTTCGGCCTCCCGCTTGGCCTCTGCCTCTGTCTCTGCCTTGCGTTGAGCTTTCTTCCGGCGCTTGACCTCTTCAGCAGCTTTCTTCCTGGCCTCCTCCCTCTCCGCCTTTTCCCTAGCTTCCTCTGCCTCCTTCTGCAGCTGCTCGGCCTTCTTCACCCGCTCGTCAGCCTCCCTCTTCAACCGTTCAGCCTCCTCCTTCTCCCTTCTCACCCTAGCTTCCTCCATCGCCCTCCGAATAGCCTCCTCTTCCGCCTTCCTCGCAGCCTGAGCCTCCCTCTTCAACCGCTCGGCATGCTCCCTGGCACGACGTTCCTGCTCGTCCTTGGCCAGACGAGCCACTTCCAAGTCGGCCTGCCGACGACGCTCAACTTCCTCGATGGCTTTCTTTCTTGCCTCGGCCGCGCGTTTCTTAGCTTCCGCGGCTTTGCGCTGCCTGGCCTCCTCCGCCCGGCGCTTGGATTCCTATTCTGCTTGCTGCCGTTTGAGGAGGTCGGCTTTGCGCTTGGCTTCTGCTGCGGCTTTGGCTTCCGCTTCGGCTTTGAGTTTAGCTTCGCGTTCGGCCTTCAGTCTGGCTTCCGCTTCGGCTTTGAGGCGAGCTTCTCTTTCAGCCTTGAGTTTGGCTTCGGCGGCCGCTTTTTCTTCAGCCTGGCGCTTGAGCTCGGCTTCCGCTTTGCGTTTTTGTGCGGCTTCGATGGCTTTCCGCTCGGCTTCATCGGCTTGACGTTGAAGTTCGGCCTGAAAATTGGCCTCGGTTTGTCGAGCGGCCTCGTCAGCTTTCCGTTTCTCCTCAGCAAGTCGTTCCAGTTCGGTCTGGCGCTTGAGATCTGCCTGCTGCTGTGCTTCCATCTTCCTCTTCTCATCGGCAAGACGTTTTGCTTCAGCCTGGCGAGCGGCCTCAGCTTTCCGCTTCTCCCCAGCCAGTCGCTTGGCTTCGACTTGACGCTTCTTCTCTTCGGCTTTGCGCTTGACTTCCTCCTCTTTCTTAAGCCTGGCTTCCTCTTCCGCCTTACGTCGAGCTTCCTCCGCCGCCTTCTTAATCTCTTCGGCTTTGCGCTTTGCTTCTACCTCACGCTTGGCTTCGGCAGCCTTTCGCTTTTGCTCGGCTTTCCGGTCCTCTTCAGCCAACCGTATGGCTTCCAGTTCAGCCTTTTGCTTGGCCTCGAATTCCGCCTTCTGCTTGGCCTCCAACGCGATCCGTCTGGCTTCCTCTTTTTGGGCTGCTTCCTTGAGCTTCCTCTGTTCCTCCTTAGCATACCACTCCCTCTCCGCTTGCAGCCTAGCCTCCTCCTCGATCTGCCTCCTCAGTTCCTCGGCAGTTCGTTCCTCCTCTTTCTTCCTCTTCTCCTCCGTCCTCTTTCTCACCTCTTCCTCCTTCCTCTTCTTCGCCTCCTCATCCTTGAGCTTCTGAAAACGGATCTCCTCTTCCTCGGCCCGTTGCAACCGAGCCGCTTCCTCCTTCTGATTTTGCTCCAACCGTCTGGCCTTCTCTTCGTCAAGCTTCCTCTGGGCTTCGGCGATTTTCCGGTCGAGCTCGGCTTGATGGCGTGCTTCCGCTTGGCGTCTCAGTTCTTCGCGCGCGGCGGCTTCTTCGCGGAGGCGGGCTTCTTCCTTTTCACGGTCGAGGCGCTTGCGGACCTTGCGCCGCTCTTTCTTGGCTTTGGACGCTTCTTTGGATTTGTCGAGGGGAGGTGGATTGGGGGCGGCGGAGGTATCGTCAAGATTGGATGTGGGGGTATCGGTAGGGGCGACAGTGGGAGCTGCCCCTGTACCGGGTGCATCGTTGGAAGCCGCTTCAGGACCGGTGGATGGCTCTGCAGCAGGCTGTGACACATGTGCTGAGGCCATGTCGTCGAGTTCCTTGGGCTGAGGAACCGGAGTGTGATGTTGCTCCGGCGTGTCCTGACTTGAGGGTACCGGTTCAAAATAATGTTGAACATGCTGAGGTTGAGGCTTCCTTGCTTCTTCAGGAGATTCCTGCTCCTTGGCAGATGAGCGTTCGGTGCTAGCTTGTCCAAGCTGATTGTCAAGAGCATCTTGATCTGCGTCTTGGGGGCTATCAAGCAAGGCCTTCTGACTTTCAGTGCCCTCTTCTGCATTGAGTTTCCAGCCAATCTCAAAGCCGCCCTCCTTAAACTCAACAAGACCGATATTTTCCACGACGGCCTTGTAGAAGTCCTCTTCGGAAATGTCGGCCGGGATATCAAACATGCCCATAAGTTTGGTGCCTTCGCCTGCCTCGACAAGCCTGAGATGCTGGATATAAAGAGTCTTGGCCCAATCGCGAAAGGCACCCTCCTCCTTTTTGGGCAAACCATACTGACCTATAGCACCTGGCTTCGGCTTAATCTTTGCCATGGTCTTGTCGAGCACGTCCTTGACTTTCTCACGGCTGAATTTGCCAGTTTTCAGGTGTTCATAGATCTGGGCCTTTGACTCGGCGACCACTTCAGCCCTGGCGGTCTGCTTCTTCTTGGCCTCCTTTTGCTGTTCCTTCTTCTTCCTGTTCTTTCGGCGCTGCCTTTCCTTTTGAGTCTCGGTCCTTGTGTCAGGCTCGGCGGCTTTCTCGGCTTCGACATTCGTTGCCTCGGTCCTTTGCCGTTTCGAAGGGTTCAACCGCGAGAGATGCTTATCCAAGTTCCTGTCCATCTTGTTGAGCATTCTTTCAGACCGACTGATACTTGCCAAGTCGCCTTCTGTCAAGAGTCTTTGTCCATCCTCTGCCAGGCTACTGAACCCGGGCCTAGGCGGTTCTGGAAGCGGTCTTGGTGTAGGAAACGGATGCAGCCCATGTGGCCCCCTCGGAGAAGAGTCACCGGATGAAGTGGGTGTCTCAGTATCGTAGGTACAAAAGCTCTCATCATGATCATGACCTAACCCTTGACAACTAGGACAAACGCGCGGCGCGATGGCATCCGACGCAGTATGCGCCGTCTTGGGCGGCTCCGGGTGATGCTCGAACCACCCATCCACCCGTCCGTTCAAGGCTGTGGCCTCTGTCCACAAATCCTTTCTCCTGAGTCTCATCTCAGCGAGACGTGAGTTTCTTAGTGGTAGCACCACCTCATCACACTGGTCCCATGTCTTGACCCAGTAGTCCGGATGGCCTATCCACCTCATCCACTCGAAGTTGAGAGTATTCAGCGCCGCCAGCGTAACCCTGACGTTGAGCAACGGGTGATTCTCCCTCAGCGCAATGCAGTAATCCGTGCTCTTGCCTTGGCCGTAGCAAAAGTGTTCTCCCGGGTCACCTCTCCGACTACTAAACGGCGTCGTCGTCGAAGACGAGTCATACCTGGCCACATGCTTGAACGCCGTCAACGTCTCCGCCTTGGAGAAATACACGTTTTCGTTCCACCCCAGTTGACAGCCCATGTCCCGGACCGCATCCAGGAACTCGTGCGTGCCCGGCGCGACGCCACCCCGCAGGCGCTCGACGTGGCAGTGAATCGCCATGAGGGACAACATGCGCCCGTTCTTGGTGACCGTCTCAAGCCAGGTCTTGCACTCGTGCACGGTCCGGAAGTCGGGCACCGTGATGTCGCGGATTTCTTGGAGACTCAAACACTCGCGGATGAACTGGGTGAAGGACAAGAGTTGTTGACAGGGCGTTTTGAAGCCCGGCGGGGCGTACCGCTCGCAATTGAAGAGCATGTCGAGGTGGCCGCCCAGGCCGTCTTTGCCGATTTGAGACATCTCGAGGATCAGAGGGGTGGGACCGATGATGTAGGGCGGCCATTGAGGGAGGGATTGGTGCCAGTCGTGACGGATGCGGCGGTAGTAGATGCTCGCGTTGGGCTCGATGAGGGACCATTCTTGCTGTTTCGGTTGTTAGTTGCGGTTTGGGTGGAAGAGGGGGGAGGAAGGGGGGACAAGTTGAGTGAAGGGAAAGGGAAACAAAAGGAGGACGGAAGAAAAACCTACAGCATCAAACCCCTCAAACCACATGGGCATAACCGGCGAGGTATCCGTCGTTGTCGAAAGCCGCGTATACGTCGGCATGCGCTCCGGCACGGGAAGATCAGCAAGACCATGGAGATCCTGCTTCTTCTTCTGTAAATCCCAAGGCACCACCACCGCTGGTGGGTATGGCGCCGCGGTGTATGGCTCCGAGCCGTGGAGCAGGGACTCTCGTGGGCGTGGTAGCGAAGATTTGTGAGCTGCGTATGGTGACGGGCGGGAGAGGAGGCAAGGGGATGAAGGAGCGAGAGAGTCTTTTGGTTCTGGGAGTCTGGGTTTGTGGACATAGACGCGGGTCTTGGGGGTAGCGGTGGCCGGCTGCCGCTGGTTTCGGGTACCATGTATGGGGCAAGGGGCGCGGGCGGCTTTGGATCGTTGTGGTTTGGGGGCTACCACCACTTGCTGATGCAGCGTGATAGATCCCATGTCGGCATATTCTGCGATGGGCGTTCCCAGAGTGGTAACAACAGGTGCCGCCGCCGCAGAGGTATACGGCGATGGTGGCGACCGCGGGGACTGCATCTGCTCCTCCTGCAACTGCTGCTGCTGGACCTCATCATCGGTAGAGGTATTGATAACGTGTTGCGACAGGTCAAGTCCGGGTGTTGGTACAACTTTGCCGCCGACCGACACCGCGGTCTCAGATCCCCTGGACCACTTGCGCTTGTGGCCCTGCATGTGGACGCACGGAGAGATGGAAAGAGACCTGACAGTATCGTCGCCATGGCTGTCGCTGTCGCGCTTGTCCTTGTCCTTACCCTTGTCCTTGTCCTCCTGTTCCTCATCAGGGTCAGCAAGCTTTCCCTTGCCCTTCTCCTCCTTGGTAGGCCTCCTGTCATCATCACCATCATCGTTATCGACGACGAATAACTGAGAACTGTCACTTTCATCCTCAACCTCTTTAATGTTGGCTTCGCCCTCCTCCATTTCTTCATATTGCGCTCCCACGCCTTCAAGATCCTCCTTATAATCATAATCAAAAAGTCCCGAGCCGCCATCGTCCACCTCTACGCCGACGCTAAGCGGAAGAGGAACCTCAAATGAATCTGAATCATCATCCTCAGACAAAGGCAGCGGCGGGACATCGGCTGGGTCATCATCAACCTGGACGGTAAGAGATGCTTTGGACAGTGAGCTCGAAGATGGTGATGGTGTCAGCGTCGGCTTGGTCGACATCAATGAACTGTTATCTTGTGGTCCTGGTCCTTCTTCTGGTCCTGGTCCTGGTCCTTCTTCTGGTCCTGGTCCTGGTCCTTCTTCTGGTCCTGGTCCTGGTCCTTCTTCTGGTCCTGGTCCTGGTCCTGATTTGGAGGTGGAGGCGGAGGCGGAGGCCGGGGAGGGGCCGCGAGCGGCGGGGAAGAAAAGGTCGCTCCAGTCGATGTCGTCGTAGGAAGTACAGGTGGGGACATGGACCACCACGTCCGGGACATGGAGGTGGTTGTCGTCTTGCGATGATACAGGTAGAGGTGCATGTGGTTTTCTGCCTTGGGCCTGGAGATTGGCGGCGATGAACTGGGGGACTAGACTGAGGCTAGAACTGTGGGACGGGGAGGGGTCGTCGAGGTCTGCGTCTGCGGAATACGAGGACGCACAGGACCCTGACACAGTTAGCGAAGGCGGGAAGGGGAGGTCGCTTGTATTTGGATTTGGATCTGGATTTGGATTCGGACCTGGAGGTGGAGGTGGATACTGGAGCGCTGACAAGTTGTGGTCGTTGTTGTTGTTGCTGTTGTTGTCGTGATGATGGAGGACGGTCTCAACTTGGTTGTTGCCTCCAGCAGCAGCTCTACGGGCAACCTGAAACGACGGGAGCATGGAGAGTAGGGTGTACTTTTCCTTTTCCTTGGAATTCGACTCGGAGGAGCGTGGCTGCTGCGAATCCAACTCCTCCTCCTCCTCCAGCTCAGACGCAAGATCATTCTCATCCTTATCACAATCCGGCAGCGGAACCAGCGCGGCATTGACCAAGGCCGCCTTTGCCTCCGTGTCGGCTATCTCCTCGGCCATGACAATCGAGGCAACAGCCAGAGTGTCCAAGAGAATCGAACAAGTAACGTCATGAACCTTTTGTTGGCTCTCTTCAAGGTTGGGGCCGTCTTCAGCGGCTTGGAGGTCGGTGATCCTTTGGCTTATTTTGGCGAGAATGTCGGGGATCTTGGGAAGCAACTCCAGAGCGTCGGGCTGGGGCTGAAGCTCGGGGTCTAAGGGGGGGTCTTGTTCGGACATGGTTTCAGGGGGAGGGGTGATAGGGTTGCGATCTTCACTTGTGGATGTGGAGTTGTTCATGTTGTTGAGGGTAGCGTTGCTGAGCTTTGGCTCGTTCTGGTTGTCGTTGTCGTCGTCGCTGGCGTCGACAAGTTGCTGGTCCTCCTCACGGGCTTCAAGCGGGGGCGTGAGGCTGCGCTCTTCACTCGTGGAGTTGTTGCGCCTGGGACTGTTGGTGTTGTCGACGTCGCTCATGGAGTCGGGTATCTCCTGAGTCTTGTTGTTGTCGTTGTCCATGTCACCAACTGTACAAATCTCCTCGGCTATGAAAGTCCAGAATGGAGAGTCGGTAGGCGGAAGGGCTAAAGACGAGTCAAGAAGCGGGATGTCGGCTGCTGCTGCGAGCTCGCCGGGGGGCGTAGGAGGGGGTGTCGGCTCTTTTGACGGTTTGGAGAGCGACATGTTGTTGACTTTGATTTGCCTGAGCTGTCGTCCGTTGTCGATAGATCAGGCTGTTTCTGGTGAAGTGAGTAGATGCAACGCGTTGGGGCTGCGATGGTGATGAGCGATTGCTTTGTTGGAGAGGTGGTTTTGGATCGAGTTGCAAGATGGAGGGGCAGATTAAAAGGTCGAAGTGGAAGTTTGGTGATGGCAGAAGCAGGGTGAAGTTGAAGTGAACGGTCTTTCGCAATACTGCTGGTGAATGGATATCTTGCGTCAGAACCAAGGCTGGCTGGCAGCTGTCGCCTGGGCAACTGGACAGTTGACGGATACGCGTTCCCAGTGGAAGGCACCCGAAGCAAGACCGCGGTTAACAGCCATCTGGGACGAGAGACGGGATGAAACGTGATGGTGAATATGCTGGATGGATGGTGAATAACGTCCATGGAAGGCAGCCACGCAACAGACCCGGGGACCATCTGGATCACCCATTCGACATTAAGACACACACCAAGTTTTTTGGCTTTTGAATGTAATCTTTAGGCATTTCTCTTGAACTCTGTTTTCTGTTGAAGCCGGCTGAAGGGCTACGTACAAGGGACGGGACAATGAGGATGGAATGCAAGGGATTTCAGGTAACCAGGAAAGAATAACATCAAGTATATCCTGACCTTAAGGCAACCTATTATGAATGGTACAAGTATCTACAAGCATTCGGTCCTACAAGGGCTTCCTTCGTGACTGTTGTCCAGCTTGTCATTCTCGACTTGCGCTTTAGGCTTATATTTTGTCTGTCAACTTTTACTTTATATCAATGACAAATCTGCATTTCAACTATATATTTCTCTTTTTTTGACGTCTAATACGTATCATCACGTTGCTTGTTGCATGAAATCATACCACGGACAGCGCAGGATGGGGGAGGTGGTGCTGTACGTCGTTGCCACCCCTCTTCACCGGTCCACGAATTCCAACCCGGATGTGGACTTGGAATGGCGAAAATACAGTGAGGAAAATATCCGCTGATGGCCCAGCAATATTAGGTACGGATACATGTCAACCAAACAACAACGGTTAGATCACCATGTATGTCAACGCCCAGTGTCCGCACTTGCATGACCATGTCGCAGACTGAAGCGACAACTTTTTCACATGATTCCCGCCGCCAGTTTCCAAGCTACATAGACATAGACATGAAGACCCAAAGAGTGGGGCGCTTAGGTATGGGAAAAAAAAAAAAAGTGTTGGTGGTCTTGTTTGGTGGAAGGAAGAAGAAGGCTAGAAGCTGGATGAGGAAACTGGGCCGCAGTTCTTTTTGGCGTTGAGGGAAGTTGAAGGAAGGGAGGGTGTTTTTTTCAGAGAGTTGGGTTTTTTGGAGTCGGAGTGGAGGTTTGACTTGTTAAGATGTCCGGGCAGAAACCGGCGTCTGATGGGGCCGATACGGCCAATTGTGGGGCCAGAAATCCGGAGAGCGGGGCCGGCGACCCGGACGGTTGTATGCCGGAGAGAGCGACAAGCGCCGAGCCAAAATGAAAGTTACCTTATGGGATCCTTCCAAATGAAAAGACCCGTCCACAACCAAAGCAGTGTCTAGGCGATAGGCGTTTATCAATGCCTCAATGCCCTACCATCCAATTCTTTGAGAAAGCCTTAACTCCGATGGCGTCAGTGCGTCACAGTGTGTTGGACGGGATCTTAGTGAACGGAGATAAGCACCTGGGCGGCCGCTAAATACTAAGTACAACAAGACGTTACAATTGTTGAGCCGGGGAAGGGGGAAAGTGTCATCAAGAGTACACTACGGATGTTGGTGAGCGAGTAGGTCCCTCACTGCCTAGCGTTATTTCCTGCCGTCGGCGAAGGCTTTCCCGTCTTGTCCCATCTCAGATGGCGCCATGGTTGTTCTCTGATACCGTAATACGTCTTATCGGGCGCCTGTCTTCCACTTGTCTCGGTCTTAATGCCGAAGAAGATAACACCCATACAGAACCTACCAAAACTCCACTACCTTAAAAGCTTAAAAGAGAAGGTGATACTTCCGTACTTCATTTCTTTACTAAGTACGGTATTTATTAGCCGCTAGAGTTATTGTTTAAGTACCCAAGACCCAAGTTTATCTTATTACCCACCTTACATAGCAAAAAGTGACCGTGGAACATCAACCAACCAACCAACCAACCGAACATGGATGGTGGACAAGTCCATTCAGTACGCCTCGCTTTGGCTACCTACCTAGGAAAAGCCGTTACAAAACTGTTTACTGTGATAGGATCATAGAATTACACCTAAGCATTTGAAAACACATCAGCTGGAGTCAGCATTAAGGGATTAGGCCAATCAGGGAATCCGAATGCCTACAGAGACGCTTGAACGTGTAATGTTTAATGTACTAAGCATGATGTGTTCGGTTAACCTTGACGATCCGTTTGTCGGCTTAATGTATGCTCCTTATGGCATTTTCAGGAGGCACCTCGAGAGCGGAGACGTCTGAGAACGACTTCCAGATTTGTTCTCGCCTTGTGTTCATCTGAATAGACTTCTTTCCGTCTTAAACGGTACTACTTCTGATCCGTATGACCAAATTGAAACATGTTCAGCTTATTTGTCTTGTGCATCATGTGTTTTGGTGAGTCTTTTGATAGGGAAAACAATCTAGTAATTGCGTATTGGTACATCATATATGGTACAAGTTTGTATGTATCTCTGATGTCCTCCTCTATGTGGTGTCCTGCTGTCTGATCTCGTCTTTCTATGAGATTTCTCTCCTCCACTCTATCCCCTGTTTCCAGTGTAGAGCTGTAACAGATACCCGTCCCTATCGGACTTCTTCCACCCATGACTCTAACTAAGAGATACCGTATCGTCCCGGCCGTATGGTACACTCTTCCAGTGTCGTACACAACCCTACTATACAGTCTTTGGTAAACCTGTAATCTTACAACCACCTATACATGGTCCCTGGCCCTGGTTCTGGTAAGTATACACCTGACTCCTCTCGTTCATTTTCTCAAACAAACAAACAAGCCAAAAAAAGACAAAACGCCGCGCACCAAACGATCGAGTTTTGTTACAATAACCCTTTCTCCCATGATAAAAGCAAAGGTCCCTCCGCCTCCCAGCAAGTGCACACGCCATTGATATCCCTTCCTTGAGACACAAAGAAAACAAAACAAATAACTCAAACACCTTTTTAACTGCCACCATTATCATTGTCAACTTCCAGCTTGGGTGGTGCTAACCCCAGCAGACCCCGGCGTAGGAACCATAGCCATCAACCCCTTTAACTGCTGCTGCCCCATGCCCATCGTGCGACTCCTCGCTCTCGTAAGGCCCCCAGGGTCAATGGGACTCCACCCAGGGACGTTGTACAAGCTTGTGGGTGACCCGCCTAAGTGACCGGGAAGCGGATCGGGTAGGTGTGATGGTGCGTTGGGACGAAGGGGTTGTTGTTGTGGTTGTTGTTGTTGGCGGGAAAAACTCGCATGTTGTAATCCTCCGGGAGGCGGGTTGGAACCTGCACCTGTAGTAAGTCTCGGGTCGATGTTGAAACCTTGGGCTCGGCCTTGGTGAGATGTTTGGTCTCCCATGACGACATCTTCCATTCCTTGACCCTGACGTTGTCCGCCTCCGGGTCCAGGTCCGCTGGAACGTGCGAGTCCAGCTCCGCTACCGCTACCAGTAGCCGAAGAAGACCCTGCGAGCGGTGCTTGACCATGAGCATGTGCGGAAGCAGCACTCCATATTCCAGACTGCTGCGGCATTTGTTGCTGCTGGTGCATCATCGAACTCGCATTGTGTCCCTGCGCCGTGCCTATCCCGGACGCTTGACCTAGCCCTGGTCCCGGTATTTGCCCGGCCAGATCTGGTTGCGTCTGTGCCATACCAAAGTACCCGGCACCGCCACCGCGGTCTGGGTGAAGCCCTGGACTTGACGCAATCCGCATACCTCCCGGCCTTGTAGTCGCCCACATATAAAGGGGCTCGGCGAATTGCTTCCTACTTGTCGGGGTCGCACTGAGTGCCCTCATGAAAACATCCAGCAGATCGATGTCATCGTCCTCTCCGTAGTCCAAGGCCTGCTCGGCTGGGGAGTTGGTAGCTGACCTGGCAGCTTGCTTGCCCTGTCCAGAGCATGCGCTGAGTCTTCGACCGAAGTTTGGTAAGGATAGAAATTGCCCCTCTAGAGAGGCTTTGTCGTACGAGTCCAGCACGTTCATACACCAGGCGCCGATCTCGAAGATCTTTTCAAAGATACCTATTCCGTTGACCTCCAGCGCTGCCATCCCACTCGCTTCGTGGCCTCCGATTTGTATGAGAGAGCGCAAGACCAACGCTGTTTGCCTAGCAATGGTCAGGGGAAACGCGAAATGCATACTCTCATTCTCAGCAGCCCATGACAGATGCCCCTGTCGCAAAGAGGAGAGCCAGATAATCAGCCTGAGCCACTGCTGGGTCACCAAGAGCTCGGCAGTCTGAGAGGGTGTTGGGTCCGCCGCTGGAGCCACAGGGTCGGTAGGCGAAGAGTCCAACGATGAGGATGAGAGCGAGAGGTCGGAAAAGCCACAAGCCTGAGTGACCGGAATCTGTACGGAGGATACGGCGAGAGTGGGAGAAGGAGGAAGAAGTGGGTGTGGGATGGACAAGCCACCTGAACTACCAGCTGGTCGAGCAAGTTGGTTCTGCAGAGCGTGGTAGGTATTGACATCGACGGTGGGGTGGGAACCGTAGGTCCAGGCCTCGATGATGGAGTCGCGGAGGGGGATGTAAATACCGAGAAGCTGAAGAAAACCGGTATGGATGCCGCGGGATTCGTAAGCGTGGAGGGTCATGGGAAGTTTGGGTGTCCGGCGCAGCATGAGGGGCTTGTTGCGGAGGATTGCGAATGACCTGCTTTGGTTAGCATGCGGTTCGCTGGGGAACGGGAGAAAACAACAGGGACTTACCGTTCCATGACATACAACAACCAAAACACCCTCTGCCGACATAGAGCCTCCTTGGGACTCAAGCTTGCATAAGTCGACTCATCCTCCAAGCCCAGCTCCTGCGCAAAGGTCAGAGCCTCTCTCAGGTACACCCAAGCCTTGGTGCTCTGGTTAATCTCGAAGAAGGAAGAAGCGAGAAACATGGACGAGACGACCGTGTTCAGCGAAATGTTGTCATATAAGTCATATTGCTTCCTAACATCTAAACAGTCGTTGAGGAGAAAACGGCCTGCCTGGTCCCAGAATTCGGGACTGTCTTCAGCCCCGAGACTGTGGCCGGACATGCGGAAACAGGTGAGAGCCGAGAGGGAATACAGGAGGTTCTTGTCGGGGAGATCGCAGGTTCGCGGGTCCATTCGTTGGATTTCCGGCATGTATAGGACGGGCATGACGGGATACAGGTGTTGATAGAAGAGTTCTATACATTTGGGAATAAGGTCGAGGAATGCGCCTCTGGAAGAGAAAATGTGTTCGTTGGCAAAAAGGCCGCTTGTTTCGGGGGCTATGCTTACGTCGGAGGCCCAGGTTGTAGAGATGGAAGCGTTTTGCGGGAAGGTGTCGGTATTGTTTGACCGTGCTCCGTCGCTCACCTCCGGACTAAGTTTGGTCAGCACTGCGCTTGACACGAAAACAGGGGGTACGTACTCTCCAGAACTGCTTGGACGGTGTTCTTCCTTCTTGCCAGCCTCGCGCTCTCTGAGTCTGTTGATAAGACGGCCACGGCCGGGTCTAGGCCCTCTCTTGCGTGGCACGTGGTTTCTGGTGCATTGGAGTTTGGCGTCTACGCAAGGTTGACAAGGTGACTGGTAATCGCATCTGATTCCTGTAAGCAAGCGAAGCAAGGTTAGTCTTTTGTGCTTATTTTCCGAATCTGACTATCAGGGTCGTATAGCTGACAGGGATCGACACATGGCATCGGCACCAACAGAATGGGCCATGGCCATGTGCTCAGAATACGTGGGATTGGATCGTGAAATGTGGACAAGAAAGACTGACTTCTTAGTCGACATTTGTCGCAAACCTTGGGAGGCTGGACGGGTCTATTTGAGGACCCAGAGGTGGTGGCATTGGAACTGGAGGAAGGGCCAGGGCTCTGTCTGGTGCTTGTGCCGGGTTCAGTCTTAAGGCGTACTATTCGTGCCTCGGGGCTGGAGCTTCCTCTCTGTTCCTCTGGGTGTGACAGATCCATAAGCTGAGCTTGGTATGGTGGTGGTGGTGTCGTGTATGGTTTTATGGAGACCGAATGTCGATGTGTTGATAGGATGGATGGACAAGCAAGAGGTGTTCTTGGGGCGAGATGGCGTGCATTGATAACTGCGCCAAAGACACATCTGACGCAACCCCCAAGGTTGCCCAGTTGCCTTGACATCTTTCATGTGCTCCCATCCACACGCACATCATGGTGTTGTCTCTACCCAGTGAGATGCCAGCGACATGCCCTACTTGCTCTCCACCCGCTCCGCCTTGCGTTTACCCCGGAAGCGCGGAACGGGCGGGATCCCATTCTCAGGGCAGAGCGAAGGCCACGCCAATGCAGCGTGGGTGGGCATATTGTGTGTGGGCATGGCAAAGAAGCTAGGCAGGGCTGAGGTGGGAGCCGCAAGACATGCATCGTTGGCCAGAGGTTTGATGTCCATCCCTCGCCCTACTATTGGTGCTCATCGCAGCCGGTAAGCGGAAGTGGGAGTGGGAGTGGAGGGCATGGAGGGTACGTACAGTACCGTTTTCTTCTTTTGTCGCAGCGCCAGAGTCGACAGAGTCCGAGGACTGGCATATGGCTGGGTATATCCGCCGGTGTTATCCAGTGTGGATTCGAGGACTCGATGATTCGGCAAAGGGAAGATGATGGAAAGAGTGGAAGGACGGGGGTTGATTGATGATGAAATCACGTAAAGAGCAAGGGAGGGGTGTTGATGACGGATCAGGTCAGGGTGTGGTCATGGTCTGGACGTTGGCGGGCTGTTTGGTGGAAGAGTTCAGTTGTCAAAGGGAAAGAGAGAGAAAGAGGAAAAGCTCGCAATAGACGGGAGCACATGATGGACCCTTGGTGCCTTCCCACATTTCCCCGTTGTCTCATTGTCGCAGGAAGGTGCAAAATGCTCCGCGGACCTTCTCCCATTGACCAATCAGAGGACCAAATCAGGCGATATGACGGATGCCCAGAACTTGCAAACGAACCACAAACCCTCGCAATGGAAACGACTGCCCACGCGCAGCGGGAAAGGGCGGGAGACATTGAGGTTCTCACGTTGTGCTTGGAAAAGGTGCGACAGCTTTGGGCAAGTGCCTGGCCGATCAACCAGGGAACCACCCTGGAACCACTGTACGCTACTTGTCCGGAGCCCACTGGAATGGAACTCTAGTGGACGAGGGCGGGCTCCTAACCCTTGTCGTCAAATTAAGGTTTTGCGGGTTTGTCTAGCAGTTCTGGGCCTAAAGCTCGCTGACGACAGCTGTCCTTGGTGGTGTTCTGCCAGTGTCAAACTACCCAAACACATCTCCTGTTGATCTTCGCTCCGACAACATGACGATCCGCGGCCAATCGGAAACGGCCCGCCCGTCTTACAGCCTCGTGTCACGGTGGTGCAATCTGGACACCGTCTTTCTGCTCTTCACCATCATTTCCCGCTTTGCCATGACGCAACATGACATTATAACGAGCTCGTCCTCTCGACACTTTTTATAGGACCCCACGGTTGTGTTTTGTCTCTGTTTCAATCACACAGCGATGGCCAAGATTATCGACCTCGATACATGTACGTCAGCGAGAGACCCTTCACTAAACCCTACATGCGTCATTGCCAGACCCGGAAGAAATGAAGATGGGATTCAGAATTGGACATGAAGGGGGAGGGTTACCATAATGTCGCATTACCGGTATTTCCGAGCCACGGCGCCACTGTTTCCACACGACAATGACATACCCCCTCTTCGTTACCAGTTGCTTGTCACCGGCATATCAATAACACCAGTACTACCATCCATGATGATCCACGATATCTTCCCTGATTGACGGACAAGAACAGGATATCACTGTACTGTACTACGCTTCCGGCTTATGGCCGCCCAGACCGGCAAGGCACCGACACGGCGCCGACAACAATATGCAAGATCGCTTGTTCATCTTGTTCATCACTGCCAGAGTACCTACCAGAAGCAGCATGAACTGTTAATCTCATTTTCCACCCTTCCATACTAAAAAGCTCCGACGGCTGCCTACCAGAAACAGGGTCTCGGCTAGGCAATCTCTCATACCAAGAAGCGCTTCAGTCCAAGACTGTCAGGTCCAATCTCTCACCCCAGAGACCATCTCCCTCGTATATCCTGTGTTGTACACTCTACCAAGGAACATCCCAGCAACCAAGACGAACATGTCATGCAGGCACCAGAGTTCAAACACAAGGTGTGTGAGCATGGATGGTGTCGATCACGTCTGCACTTGACCCCAATCCAGTAGTTGTTCGTCTTCCAATTTTCCTACCTTTCTTCTTTTCCTTCTTTTTTTTTTTATTTTTGCCTGTACAAGGTACATATTCCTCAGCACACACCGTCTCAGCTGCAGTTGCTGCATTTTCCGCATGTTGGTCGAGCCGTTGAAGCTATTGAACGTTATGAAAGTCACCAACGATCTAGCAATCATGTTGTACATCACGACCGGAGGTGTCTCCGATTTACTTCACGCACCTTCATCTTTCACTTACCCCTTGCTTGGCTCCCCTGACTTCACCTGACCTCACCTAGAAAGTCTGGCGCAAGAAATCGCGAGGAGTACCCATCTCAACATAGTGTACCTTCCCCAAGCCCACCCACACCCTACCCTTCCTGTTTCTCGGTGTCTCACCTGTATCTCAGGATCTACGTCTACGGTGGGAATACTCCGGGCACCGGGAAACATGTGGGTGAACCTGGTTCTTGATATCACGTCCCAATATCTCGGTATCACCATCCCACATGATGACCAAACCGACCCCCGTACTCTGCCCAGATTGGGGGGTTTTGGGCAACCGGAACGGCGGGAGAGAGTGGGTTAACCTTGCTCGCTTCGTTCCCACCTGGGGTGAAGTAGTTCGTCACCTAGGTCTAGCTTCACTAGTCTAGCGGGTCCCGGAATCATGGTTCACGATAACGCGAGCATGTGGTTCCAAGGTCTCGGTATCACATAACAGGCTAAAGTCACAGCTGAAGCCTGGGTCAACCTACTGTACCTGCTCGTCGCCCCGATTGGAAAATGGGTCCTCTCAAGGGTGGCTCATCCCAGGTGGACACGCGAAGCTAAGGATTCCGGGAATGCTTCCCCGGTCCCCACGAGTAGGCATGACACAATGAAACCGTGATACCATGAGGGCGGTTCCCAGATTTTAGGGTGCCGATTGTATGCGACATGCGGAACTAATCCGTCCGTCCTTCTGACAGGCATATATATGTACACATTAGGTAAGTATGCTAGTACAAACGAGTGCAACATCATTATGAACCTCAACAACCACTAGACCACATGGTTGATTGTTCATTACTGTCACAGAGCGCACTAAGCACTAAACAGACATGTCCATGTCTCAACGGGCATTGTCAGGCAGGCCACATGGCAGCCAGCCAGCCTGGTCTATGTGAAACGAGTTTCTATTTTCCTCGTTTACTGCCTGAAGAAGTAAGACTGACCGAAGGAAGGATTCGAAACTAGAGCGAGCTTCAGCATCACTTGACCTTGACAAGATGTGAAACTTGCCATGCTCGAGCTGTTTCTGTTTGAAGCTCAATGTTCAAATCGGGGTTTTCAGCACAAGCAGGTCGGTGGTGCGGGAGTGGGAGGTGGGATAGATGAAACAGGCAGGAGTGGAAAACGAAATAAGGAAAAAGCGAAAAAGCGAAAAAAAAAAAAAAAAAGCGAAAAAAAAAAAAAAGAGAGAGAGAGAGAGCAAACGAGAGCTCGTCACGGACGAGTGGACGGACACCTGCGGTTATGTTAGACCGACCGGGGATGTATGTAATGGAGATGGAATGGAGATGTAATGGAGATGTAATGGAGATGGGAGATGGGAGATGGAGTGTATTTGGTTTGGTTTGGTTTGGTCGCTCGCAAATTGAAAAATTGAAACGGAACGGAACGGAATGGCCAAAGTCGGCAAACCCTCTTTTTTTTTTTTTTTTTTTTTTTTTTTTTTTTTTTTTTTTTTTTTTTTGTGGGAACGAAAAAATGAACAGGGGTAACACAGAATATATAACACCAAAAACTGGCA